>JBAMJV010014594.1:0-23090 GCA_037951105.1 Echinarachnius parma
CTATATATATTTTCTATATTCTACATTATGTGCATTTCCTTATCAAGATGTGAAATAAAACATATTTTGCCTCTATTATAATAGGAAATAAAATAATAAAGATATACTGTCAAGAACTCATATTCTTATGTATTTTATTGTTTTTAATTTGTTATGTGTTCTATTGTTTTATTACTTTTGGGGGTTATATCATTTTTTAAAATTTCCAAAATAACATGGAATGCCATTTGAAGACTTCCGAATAAAAAGTGTGTAACGTTTAGATATTCTGAACATTTCAATGCGTTTTTGTACATAACTGATCATGCAATTCTATGTTGTCTGTATAGACACGTGACACAAAATGACACGTGACATATTAAATAAAGATATGATGCGGTCAAATTTGGTATCAAACGATGCACAAGACCCTACAGATCCCGAATCCAAAGCAATTTGATGGTATCATTATGCGTTTAAGTGTTATTGTGAAAATAGCAGAGACAAACCCTCATGAACCCTAAGGAATTAAGGCGCTATTTACGTACATTAGGGGTTAAATCGTTCATACGCGTTTTGTCGACTACCAGTAGCTAGATCGCGAGGTTGTGCACCTAGGTTGTGATCCTAGAAGGTCCTAGAAGACATTTCTGGTGCACAACCTTTTATAACATTCCATGTTTGATATCCTAAAAAAAGGGGTGTTTGCTCCCTGGGTAACAGTCCTATGTTATATTCCATGTCAAGTATTATCATTGTGACCCATAAACATCATCAAGATACAAAAACAGATCAAGGAGTGAGGCAATTTGTATTCGTCAAAGTCTTGATACTAACACAATTACAGATCCTTCAAACAGTGAATAGCGACATTTAGGAACCGTTGAAATTGACATTTTGATAAACAAAAATGGAATCCACACGGAATAAAGGAAAGCACCGAATCTTAAAACAGTAACAATAAAAAAAACTTCACTAAGAAATCACAGATATCCGACAATATAATATAAAAATCAGAGGCTAATCAAATTCAAGAGCCGTGACAACAAGGTCTTGATATATGATCATCTGGAGACTGTTGAAGACGAGTGGTTTTACAAGATGTCGCCACCAAAAGCCGGAGTGGTACGTTCCGCGCTCTGCGACTCCAAGCAGAACCGAATCCCCTTTCATGCATGCATCCGTTTTCCCTTTCTGCTCTCTGATTTATTTAAAATCTCTTAACTCTTCTTATTTTGTTTGTTTACGATTTTTTCTTTACTGTTTTCAAAGTTGTACTTACATTTGATATCACTTTTTATATCTTTATCCTTATAATACGGAAATGTGCTAGAATCTTTTACGTTTTTTTCTTTTTTTTAATTCCCTGAAATATGTGCTCTTCGTTATCTATAATCTCTTACCATGTACCTATACGTACTTCCATTATCCTTAAATTGATGTACCAATAGAGAGTAATATAAGATATGTGTATTAGTTAACATTAATGAAATTGTTAATTGTAGACTAGCAGTCATTATACAACACTATTACATGAATATGGGGTGTTCAAATGTTTGATCCAGCTAGGGACAAGAAGGTGCAACTTGCATTACATTACTTATTTATACATACTAAACTTATTTCTAAATTGTAAGACTTTGCAACTGGTTGGGTACCTATATAAGGCAAAGATAATTATAAAACGGATATAAACATTATGACACTTAAATAAATATGTTGTATTTCTTGTCAGTCGATGAATAAGACGTTCATTAATTAAAGTGAGTGTTCCATAACCTAGATCTATTGTTTATCACATACAGCAAATCCTTTAAAATCAATTATACGAACAAAAAAGATAGTATTTAGAAGTCAGCAGTTTTATTTCATGATTTCTTCCTGGGTTGTTAGCCTTAGGCAACCAAAGGAACCAATCAATTCAGAACACATTTGTCTCACGATTAGTTGAGTTTTGTTCTCTTAAAGCTGACATTGATTTTTGTGTTTCGCCCGTTAGCGTTTGAAAACAAAGGGTCGGAATTAAATCAGGTTTAATGAGAAATATCGACTGAACTGGTGCATGGCGTGTGAACAGTTTAACACAACAAAGCAGTTATGATATAACGGCTAGCCATAAACACAACATAATATGCCACATTTATTATATCGAATGATTGTGATTAGTGGATGTTGTCATCCGTATTTTATAATAATTTATCAACAACAAACTAAAATACTAACAAGAAGGAACCTTAACACTTTGTCATATAAACATTGTTAATCAATAAACGGCTCGTTGTCTATATTTTGGTTACATACTTTCTGTTCCATTTGTTTAAGAAAAGGGCAGTACACTTCAATCAATCATAAGTTCGAAAGGGAGGGGTAGAGAGAGGATAATTATACCGCCCTGAAGATAGCATTATATATTGCACACCACGTAGGTATCACGATCCGGTATACAGCCCCGGGCGTGTGTCGTCGTGGCCTTCACGGTGTGTATGTTTGGACCAAAAATAATTATTTTTGTAATTATGATGACCGTCCTGTGCCATGAGCCTTAAATAGCGTAAATAATTATTTGCGTTTCAAGAAGTTCTATGACATAAGCTACGACGATTATTTAGTATTTTCTACAATCCAAAACGTTAATTTATAGCCCTTACCCCCAAAAACTACACTAACACTTATACCCTAAACATAAACATAAAGTTAAAGCTAAAATAATATGAATATAAATCTACATTTCACATGGCAATCATGGCGATAAACCGGGTGTGTGTGTGTGTGCGTGTGTGTTTGCGTGAGTGTGCGTGTGTGTGTGCGTGCGTGTGCGTGTGTGTGCGTGTCCGTGTGCGTGCGCGTGTGCGTGCGTGTGTGTGCGTGCGTGTTTGTGTGTGTGTGTGTGTGTGTGTGTGTGTGCGTGTGCGTGTGCGTGTGCGTGTGCGTGTGCGTGTGTGTGTGTGTGTGTGTTCGCGTGTATGTTTGTGCACGCGCGTATGTAAATGTGTTTGTCTGTATGTATTTAAATATTTGTGGGACTGTACGAAACGTGTACCAATTATCATTTGTATAATTTGTATTTATTTTTTATAATTTGTATTTATTTTTATGTATAATTTTTTTTTCTTTCTTTTTTTCTCAGGATTATATTTAAGTACAGGCAAAATTATGTATGGCTAAACATTATTTCAAAATGAATGGAGATTTCATTAATATACAAGCATGCATATTTCATTCTATGCATGTTTATTTCCTGTTAATTCCAAGTTTGTTTCAAAGGTACGTTGCAAAGGGTTCGTAAGTACTATTTCTTCGCTAAGTAAATTCATAGTATGAACACATTTTCTTTTAGACATTTTGTCAATAACACTTTAAATTATTTACTTAATTTTAATCCGATATGTAACATTTATTCCAATAATATATTTTAATGTATATTATACAAATGCACGCAGTATATCATAATCTAACGATGCACCAATTCCCCAAACATAGTTTACTTTTAACCTCAATCCTTGTCAAAACTGAAGTTCGAAATATATCTGAACTGAAATCATCTTCTTATCCAAACTTGATCATGCCGCCGAATTCGTTTCCAAAAAAGCGCGCCACTCAAGGGTGTGTATTGATTGCGGACTCGTGTTACACGCGACCCAGCAAAGCACGGGCAAAGCCAACCGAATTGCGCAGGCCGCTAAATTGCGTCCAGAGGGCTTTTTAATATCCCGCGAACGTACTCCGCGCCAACTCGCACACGATACACGATGCACGCGGCGATCGCCCCAAACTATCGGTGATCGAAATTTGAAGAGCTCTGGCGACGAGATTGGAGGGCGAAAACCCCGTCGAGGAAGCAATAAAGGGGGAAATGGGGGGGGGGGGGGGGGTAGGGGTCAGTTGACCTCCTGTGGTAGTTCTGCACCCCCCCCCCCCTCCCCTCCCCACCGATGCATCCCATTCGTGATTAACAAAACAAATGTGTTAATCACATATCGCCACACTATTGCTTATGCTAAAAATCTTGCATGCCCAATGCATCTTTGCCCTCACCCCCAACCCCGGCCTGGCTGGTCCCTGGGGCCCTGGCTAGGCCACTGGTGTTCACCAACCTGAGAAGGAGCACAACTACGATGACATTTATATCTGACGTAATCCCTATTATGCTTGTCGCCGGTCCTTTACCTGAGTTATCATAGCTACGATATCAGATTGATGCCTTGATTAATGCTACCGTGTATCCCAAGGAAAAGAATGCACCCAGAGAAGCCTTACTTACACACTCATTTATATTGTACATTCATTACGTACTTTTTACTCACTACTTTTCACAATTTGTTCTTATACTTCATTCATACTGTTTGTGTATTTTTACCTCAAATAGAATGATGTTTTAGTCAAACATATTTTTTGTTAAACGAACCAACAAACCAAATAAATTAGCGCTCGAACAGAAATCATAAAATATTAATTTCTCTTGAAGAAAGAATTTTATATATTGTCGCCAGAAGAGGTGTTATGTTCTAGTGGTCAGAGTACGCTCTTCGCACTAATCGGCCCCCCGGGTTTGAATCTCGGCCGCGTCTATCGGATGGCCACGATAAAAGGGCGGTCCCAGACGTAAATAATCATAAATTGATTGAACGCGTCTGCAAAATCCGACCAAACCAACCGACCAACCAACCAACCAACCAACCACGCCAGACGACATTTTATCGGCAGTGTAATATCGGCACGTCGGTCATGAAACCCAACCATGCAATTCCCATCTCACAGGAGGCATTAGCATTTAAACATCCAATTATTATATTAAGGAGGACACCATCCTACGATTAATCTCTTTAAAAATGGTTCATCACCCTTTATGATACGTTTTTTGGTAACCAGTCTTGGGGTGCGTTTATCTAGACATGTATAGAGTACAGAGTTAGCGTTGTGAAACATATTTTGGGGCAATGTTATCAAGTGGAAAAGTTAGTGTGAAATACGTTATAAAAACTAGTCCAGGCTAGACACGGCTGAATAAACGCACCATTGTACGAGCATAATTATAAAGTGTGGCAGCTTTGGAGTCCGAGTATATGTATTACAGCTCATTAAATTTAATGCAATATTTTAGGGATACTACTTAAAGGGGTAGTTTAGTTTTGGTAAGGCTGAACTTAAGTAGCCAAAACCTGCACAGTAACATTATAAACTAATAGTTATAACTCCACCATGCTCGAAAGGTATACAAAATTACAAACGACTAAGTAAAAAGCCTGTTATCATTCAGAAAGAGCCATTGAAACACAAGAGGGCACTTTTTAAAAAGGCATTGGTTTCAACCATTTTTCATACAAAATTATGCATGTGATGTTTTATTGATAAAATGATTAAATAGCGAGATCATCAACAACTATTTAAAAAACGCTTTTGAAAATTTTTGAAAAAGTGCAAGCATTTTTTTTCTTTTTTTTCTAAAAATCATCTAATTATTTGGGCCCCAAATAATTATAAGATCAGATATATTTATTGATATTTCAGCCGTTTCTGGGTCGATTTTGACCAAATAAAGTTTATTCTGCCATTAAAATTGCATGTTCTCTCAAATTCGACACTCAGTTTTTCATTACCTCACAACAAAAATTGTGATCTGCAGCGCCCTCTCTACCAAAACTAAACTACCCCTTTAATATAATTATGCTTCCATGTATATATAATTAATACTAATTTATTACGCTTATCATACAGAGTCTTAAAATACACACTTCATTTAATTATTTTACGCAATTATGAAAAGTGACATATAACTTTTGCAGGACTGTTGGGAATAGTTATATTGCTAAACCAAAGGCAATGCATAAAGAATTAGATCATATTCAGATTAGATTCGGAATTCGGTCGATATTAAAGGTATGGTGACGAGAAAACTGCCTCAAAATTGGGTTTTACTGTATCTAAGGTAGATTTTCATGAAGATTACTAATACAAACATATTTTCCTCGTGGGAAAACCCGGTAAAATAAAAAAATCAACTTGTAAATTCACTTTCGGAACCCCCGTAAAAAAACTGAGTCCCGGGCGAACAAAAAATGACGTCATCTTTGTGACGTCACCTGCAGGCAATCGCAGTTTAGCTCGGTCATAGACGTACACGCTGAGTGCAATACTCACGTTGACACAGAGATATTATTTCCATTTGTTTCAATATTTGCAAACATTTGTTCAGGTTTATATCATGGACGATATACACTCAGATGTGTAGCTGCATCCTGCTACAATTCATTTCTTAGTAATTCTTAAGCATTTTCAGAAAAACCTCAATTTACAAGCAAAAACGAGTTTGTTTTACAAGCAAGTCATAGGCTCTGCATGTAAACAATGCGCATTCCTCCGCGTTGCGGTCTGCATGTGATGTCATGAATCGGGTGACACGTGCGCACATTTCCGCTCTGCTATAAATGACTTTTTTTAGGAGCATGGAACGCCGATACAAAATAAAGCAAAAAAGTTGCATGAAATTTACCTTTTTTTCCCAACTTAAGGATTTCTTTGAAAAAAAGAGTGTGGTATATCAATAAAGGCACATATTTAAAGCTATAAACCTGAATCAAAGCCGGGATTGCCCCCCTCCTTTAAAGGGATATTCGGGTATGATCCAATCATTAAGATAATGATAGGTTAATATTTATTGTAATGATAAAACGGAAGTCGCATTTATAATTGCCTCCGGGTACCTGTCAGGCGTTTAACGTTTCCAGTATACAGTCATGGTATATATTCAAAATAATATGTTTTTATTAATTATGTTTAGTATGCAATTTTGTCATCAAGATACAAATAAAAGACAGTGATGATCTTTAATGGAGTTTCAAATGTCCTGATCAAAATGTGAACCACGTATTTGACATGTCCATAATTACACATCACAGTCTATGAATTAGGTCAACTGTATATATGGTCATCTACCGTGTGTTAATTAAGCCTATGATTAAATCATGGATATATTTCCCCCACATAATATCTACTCTCGACTAACCCGTATACCACCCCTCTTCTACCCTCTCTTGGTCAATACATGATTGACAAGTGCAAAAAGATGCATGTGTGTATAAATATCACTCTTGTATTTCTTATTCATCTCAATTCAAATTCAAATCTCATTCATTTCCAAAGTCTGATAAAAAGTTACAAACAATACAACAATGAAGTTTTACACATTACAAGCAAAATTGTAACGTTGTTGTTATTTTTAATTTAATGGCAATCAGTCTAGAAAGACTATTGTTGCCAATTTCTTTACTATTTTTTTCTTCAAAATTATAATGCAAACTTGGTGTTGTTTTTTTTAAGTGCACAATGTGTTAGTTAATACAGAGAGTAACTACAAATAATTTTATATACATAAAATAGGAGTGCAACAAATACGTGTCAGTATAGTGGTGGAATCAACATTTCTTTAAGAAAATTTCCCCGTCATATCCGTGTACATTATCAACTCGGTCTCCACTCAAATACAACAAATACAATAAATAAATGAATACAAAGGTAAACATTACATTATTTTTTAATGAAATGTTTTCCGAGTGGCGATCGTCGGAATTGTCCAGCGTTATGTTTTGACAGATGGCCGAATCAAACCCGCCGTCACAATAATATTGACCAACCATATTGACCAGCGCCCCGATAAAACATCACACCTATACACTGACCATGCTGACGTGACCAAACAGTATATACCCCTCTATCGATTGGTCTGAGTCCTCGATCCCGTCCATGCATCATGTAGTATACCAAAGGACTGCGTTCACGTCACATAATGTGAAACATTAATGTTATAATATAATTCTTCAGGGTGAATTTTTCTTTTTATAGGTGGTACCAGCGTGACCATTGAAAATCTACAATAATTATTTATACATGAAGTATTTCCGTTGGCGTTGCACTGGCATAGTGTGCCTCCGATTGATGTTCGTAATTATGTATAAAATTAGTATAAACATAAACATGCTTGAGATAAATGTATTAACGTTACAAAAGGTGGCTATATTTAAATAATCTGCGTTTCGTTCCACAGTTCAAAACGCCAATGCAATCAAAGTTTCATTTACATTTTGCAAAAAAAAAAAAAAAAACTAACATGGCTTTGTGTGGTGTGAACACACGCGAACAATCAACCACCCCCTGCGTCAAGCATACCCCATGCAGTCCTTGTCCGAGAGTTAATTAGTTGGGTTTCGATGTGACTTAGCATACTGACAGACCCGATGCTATTTAATCAGATTGCTCAGTTGTGTCATAATGAAGTTGAATCAATTGGTCTCATCAGGCTCATCAGACTGGATTACAGAGGTGTCAATGCGTGTCTGATTTGTTGGGAGGCTCATCTCCGAATTAAAGGGAACTATATAATACTGTATCAGTTGTTGTTATCAGTGTGTGGGGCTGAAGAAAATAATAACTGAATTCAAAATAGGTACAATTCAGATTTGAAAATCATTCATAATATTGTATATTATTTTGTAAGCATACGTTTATAGCTAAACACGAGCGTTCTAGAAGAAGATATCAAACTATAACTTGACCAAATCCCCTTTCTGATCCATAAATTGTGTTCTTTATCGTATTGTTCTGAAAACATTCGTAATGTATATACTATTCCCATGTATGTGGTTATACTTTTTAGTTTTTTATCTTCTTGTTCAACTTTCCCGCTTTCTACCACTATAATCATGTGTGTCCTTCACGATGAACGCTTATATCTGGAGAGAGAATTGTTTTATTTTTTTGTAATGCGACTTTAATGTTAGTCAATTATTGATTGTTTGTGTTTCTATTTTAATTATTATGTATCAGCAGTCCTTTTTATTGTGTATATAATTACTAGAAGGGAAGTTAACACATACGAAAGGAGTGAATCCTTTAAGTTTCCACTCTTGTTTGTTGAAGGTTAATAACTTTTTTTTTTCTGGTGTTTGATATTATATCCGGGTAGTAAAACACATTTATTGCAAATATCCTCTGGTTCAATAAAACATAATGGCGGTGTGTTTAAAACGTTACATGAATATCGCGAATGTAACTGTGTATTACATCCATCAACAAGATCTGCACCTGTGTGCTTCGCTTCAGTACATGGGGGGGGGGGGGGGGGGGGGGGGGGGACTCTTAGGGGTCAACGTTTAATACCATATCCCATTTCAAAATATCAGATAAAGAACATTACGCATGAACACATGTAGTGTTTTTTTTTTTATAAAAGTAATTACGCGCATTTTCTTGACCCTCAGATTTATTGGCAGTAAGTTGGAAACAAATTCCGTGATAATGGGAGAATATTTTCAAGCATGATAACCGATTTCTCCCTTTTTTCCTCTGCATGTTATTCGACAAGTTTGAAAATTGACATAAAAACAATGTTACTTTTAGCCTGACTTTAGTTATACGGTTCATATCTTATAAAACTTCCATTTTACTATTTATGTCTACGCTATACTTACGGTTCCTGCAATCTCTGTAATGCACTATAACCTGACGAAAGACAAAAACTTCATATTATAACCAGAGACACCGTGTACATGTTATGTATGATACCCTATCGCCTTTAACCATCTCACTACTAACAAATACAAAACATTATATAATCAATCAATGATATGGCAATGGCTAAGTAAAGGCAGGGTTAACGCACTTTGCTGGAAGAAAGCGCCGCCGGTGTGTTCGGATCTACTACTGATATCAATGTCCGTGGTGCGCGCGGGCAGGAAGCGGGCTCGCGCTAAGGACACGTGATACGCAGCGACATGCGCACGCAAATATTTGCCTGCCTCAGGTGAGACAGGTGTATGGAATGTGTAGACAGCCAATAACCAGTGGTGTAGCCAAGGGAAGGGGGGGGGGGGGGGGTGGTAACAGGGTGGCAATTACTCCTCCTTTGATAATTCTTACCCTCTCACGGTTCCCTTTTATTTTAAGAGAAAACAAATACAAAAATAAATAAATCATACAAATTAATACTTGTTTTGGTTGCTACTCTGGCAAAGATTGACCTCCGTGGGAAAATTTACCCCTATACTACGCCAGTAACAATATAACGGCCTTTTCCAATGCCTTTCCCGCGTTTTTCCTGTATAATATTGTCGAACTTTGTTCAAACAGTTGAGAGCGCTTCAAATGCAGACGGGCAAACCCCTACTCCATCATTAAGCGGTATGACGTAAACTCACGTTTTTAACACGTTCACGACTATTTGGGTATTGGTGTAGCATACGTCCTCCAAGGGATCGGGTTGATAATGCAAATAACATTGGTAATTTGTCAAGTGCCTAATAGGTGGACAAGGATATACAAAAAAAGTGTGTAGAAAGTGTTCGTAGGTGCCTATTTTATGTACATGTATGTGTTTAAAGGGGTAGTTCAGTTTTGGTAGAGAGGGCGCTGCACAACACAATTTGTTCGTGAGGTAATGACAAACTGAGTGTTGAATTTGTAAGAACATGCAATTTTAATGGCATAATAAACTTTATTTGGTCAAAATCGGTCAGAAATGGCTGAAATATCAATAAATATATCCGATCGTATTTATTTGGGCCCCAAATAAATACGAAGTTTTTTTGAAAAAAATTTAAAAATGCTTACCTTTTCAAATTTTCAAAAGTGTTTTTTAAAATAGTTGTTGATGATCTCGCTATTTAATCATTATTTCAACAAAACATCACATGCATAATTTTGTATGAAAAATGGTTGAAACCAATGCCTTATTAGATAGCGCCCTCTTGTGTTTTAATGGCGCTTTTTGAATGATAACAGGCTTTTTACTTAGTCGTTTGTATTTTTGTATACCTTTCGAGCATGGTGGGGTTATAAAATAAATATTAGTTTGTAATGTTACTGTGCAGGTTTTGGTTACGTTCAGCCTTACCAAAAATGTACTACCCCTTTAAGTCATGTTGGTGTTGTGCATGAGCAAAACAGGAAAAAGAAAGAGGATCGATGTGAGATGAGTAACTGTTGGGATGTCAAAAAACGGACAGGGTATAGGTCTGAAAGACTTATACATAAAGTATATACAATAAATAATTTGTGACCCAGACTGGGGTAGACATGGTAGAGGGTAAAGAGAGGAGAGCTCTCTAATCATGCCCGTAGCCGGTGGTGCATAGGGAGCGCCCCCCCCCCCCCCTTTAAAAAAAAAATACTGGCTACGGGTCTGCCAGTGGGGTGAGCGGACAGTGGCAGAAAAACAAAATAATCGAAATCTGGCCGAAACTATTTGCAGTAAAGTTCTGTCCCGGTTCTTGGGCATGAAATTGAATTTATTTCGTCTGCGTTCATAACAGAAAACTCAAATTCTATTTGCGCCGGTAATGAGGGAACAACTGTGAAAAACACACGTCCCAGAAATCCCATCAGTTTATCTCAGCAGGTGCCTAAACACGCAAAACAAACAGCAAGTGTTACCGTGACAAAACGCGAAAATGTGGGAAGAAATGAAACAGATATCGGTGAAAATATACAGTTGTTTCTTTTTTTGTCTTCTATAAATCTAAATCAAACGGTGTCCGAAAGGTTACATTTGCAGATCAGCACGACATCATTGTGGATGAGGTTAGGCCGATTACAGTCAGAAGAAATTTACTCTCTTTAGTCTTTTCGGCAATCGGCATTTTACACAAATGGTTTGAATTCGGCGTGTTCTGGTGTGTCGCGATCCATGGGAACGGGCGGCGGGCGGCCAGCCGTGGGCGAGTCTTGGGGTGAAGGTGAACTGTCGGTTGGAGTTAGACTGAGGACATTACGATGGCTGATTATTGTTCTATATGTACTCCTAGAATAATATTTTGGTCGGTAGGTCTATGAATGGGTCCGCATCTGAAAAATTATGTATAAAGCCGATGTTGGGAAGGACTTGTGTCTGCTTTGCGACAAACATAATAGTAAAACGACCAACACCTGCTCAAGTTTCGTTTCATTTCATTTATTATCTTATTTTCATGCACAGTGTAAACTAAGTTGCTTAAAGAGGAATTCCACCCCAGAAATGTGATGTTTGCTATAAAATGAAGTGAATATGAAGAATCATGATCGAAAATCTGAGCCAAAACGGTAGAGCAATAAAAAAGTTATGACAGGATGAACTTTGCTCCGATTTTTAGTATCGTTCGCAATTGCTATCGATCGTGACGTCACTTGCAAGCTGCAGCCATTTTGACTTCTACACTTCTTCTACTTCTACTTGGGTACTCGACAGGGTCCATCAGTCAGGACGTAGAGTCGAGGGGAACCGGTGAGGTGTCCCATTAATTGCCGATTGAGGCAACTGCTCCCGCAAAGGCTCCTAGTGATGTAGAAGCCAAGATATTATTGGGGAGCGCATTCCATGCTGTTACAGTTTGTGGGAAGTAGGAGTTCTGGTAAAGCTGAGTTCGAGTATGTACATGGAACTTTTACAAAATTAAAATTTTCTTTATAACAAAGCAAATTTATGAGCTTACAAATTCGAAAGAGGTTGGCCCATCGATATTCTTCTATGAATTCGTGAAAACAAGCAGAGAAAATTTAATTTTTAGCAAAGAAAATGAGAAATAAGCGTATTTTTATGTACTAAAGCCATGGCGGGTTGCTCGTCAATGATGTTGCATATGGCGGCAATTTTGAAACGATCGCTCATTACTACATGATGTTCAAATAGGTATAACTCCCGTGTTTCTTGTCCGATTTTGATCAAATTTTCACCAATTATGCCTCTTATTCTGCTTATTCAAATAACAAATGGTTTTATCAGGCCCGGAATACCCCTTTAAGCAATGTCCAACAAAAATATTCTTTGGTTCCCAAGACTTTCAGTAATAAAAATGAACGTCTATATTCATGATAGAATACAGCAGTATTGTCCTTAAAGTGATCCATTTACTTTGTACAATTCAGCCAAAATCATTTGGAGCTCTCACACTTATCTTGTCTCTTGCTGTTTGACTTATTGTAACAGAAGAATGAAATGGGTTTCGATTGTTCAAATGTCTCCCTAATTAAGGAGATATTTAAGATGAATTTAAAAGCGTCTGTGGCCGCTTTCGAACAGAGTCAACAGTATCCGAATTCTGATACATATATTTCAATCTTCTATAATATCCGAATTCGGATATAAAATCAAACACTAAATTTGTACGTTTTCACTAGGAAAGCATTTTTTTTTTTCTATGAAATTAAATGTCACATATATATATATTTCATTCTCATGAACCTTTCAATGAAATTGGTATATGATTGAAGTCTCAAATATTACTTTGGGGAAAAATACAAAGGTCACTTCAATATTTTTAACTGCCAAGACGTAGCAAAATAATGCCCATTGCTTTAATAGGTATTACTGAATTTTCCTTGAATTTTAACTTATCTTGTTCACACCCATCATCCTATTCCCACATTTTCAAGTTACATTATTTTTTATTTTTTAAAATTTTTTTACAAAAAATGAACGCCGGGGAAAACAATTATGCTGCGTGATACAAAAGAGGATGGCCAGGGGTTTTGAATTCCTAAGAGACGCCCGGCACATTACGAAACTATGTGAAAAACCCAGACCAACATGTTTTTACCACGGACCCTACGGTTGTACACAGTTATCATGTCGAAACAAATTAATCGAATTTCATCCAGAACCGATTATTTCGTGATGGTTATAGCAACGAGTATACCTGGGCGGAATAAAACATGAAATAATAACAAAAATTACAATTTATGGGTTATTAGCAACCATCCGCTGAGCGAGTGTCTGTGTACATGACATAAGAAGACTATCCGATATTTCTGTTTACATTACTGTTTAAATACATGCAGTCTCATTGTTATTGGGAAAGTTACCAAAATCATCTATATTGGTCAAACTAATTGATACATATTGTTGAAATAGTATAAAAAGGGCTTGTGTGGTGAAATCCGAACCGGTAAATGAAGAAATTATCAATTGAAATTACAGTGCACGCTGCCAGCACGCCGCTGAGATTGGGCCTAAATTCACCGCCCCTCTCCGCCCGGCTGGGTATTGGTAGCTAGGCGATCGACAAACCCGTGCGTACGTGCGCTTGCATAGCTTTTGCATGCAGCGTACATGCGGTTGAATTGATTATATGGTAATAAGACTACATTATTGTATTTCGAACATTTTATTGCTCATATAGTCAATTCCAAAGCAGTTTTGTCAAAATATTTACATTTACAAATTCGTTATGATACATTCTTTCACATGTTAAGTGATAAAGGCGTATTTTAAATTTTTCATGTGTTGGGCGTTTGTTGTTTGGCTTTAAGTTAAACGATTAGCCCGTAACCCGTTTCAAACTGTTTACTCGCTTGTACCATGGTCTCAGTTCAGAGAAGCTGCGCAGATCGAGCTTGTCCTGCTATAGGATAAGTCAAATCGTCCATATAATACCTACGAATGAAATACTGCCCTTCACTAACTAGGGACTCTGATGAGTATTATATAGGGCGATCTCAGCCGTTTCATTTGACGGCTTACTGTCACTTACTTAAAATATCGACGGCAAGTGTTATGGAGGAGACGAAAATTGAGATGTTGAATTTCATGAACATTCTCCTGCACTCCCCTGGCGATTCTGAATCTTGGTTAAGGCGAGATGCCCGAATTCCGTTGGAATAGTCCTGGGGGATGTTTCACATTTGGACCTAACAACTATGAAGAGCCGATAGTTTCTTTGTAAAATGTTTGAAACATGTATTTTGAAAAGGCACAAAGTTTGTTAAAATCAGTTATATTTGTTGTTATTAAAAGGAGCCTTGAAATAATTTATGTACTTTTGATTTTGTTTTTTTTTAATTTTTATTTGCTCTTCAGTATATGCTTTATTCCAAGGCTACAAATGGCTTTACATAATTGTTAGGTCCAACTTAGAGTTAAGTTCAACTTAGAATCTTTGCGAAACAACCCCTGATGTTTGCTTCTTAAATTTCCCCAAAATGGTCGACATTCCATCGTCAAAGCCCTTTACAGCGCCATCCTAAGAACAGAAAAGGTATGCGAAATAAAAAATGAAACATATATAAAAAATTAATTATATTAATCTTGACAATAATCATTGAATAAGTCTCTCCGGTAGAAGGTGAAAGCCTTTATATGAACGATCTTCTCAATGCCCATGAGCCGCTTGGAAGGAATGCTCCCCATGGAGTGGAGATGGTGCACACAATGTGTGCTGGTTTGCATTGTATCCTATGACCGGGGTAATAATATCATTGTAAAGCACTTAGAGATGATTACCAATCATATTAGGCGCTATATAAATCGAGTATATTATTATTATTATTATTATTTGTAGAAAATGTTGAGTGATCAATGATTAAGTTCATACGATTTTCCAATAGTGATATTTTAGACTTCAATGATAGTATACGAAGTCCAAGATATATCCTTTTAATAACCTTTTGAATGGTGTGTGCTGTTGACTGCAATCGAAATGCGATCAGAACAATTTGGGTCAATCATAAATAGGGAGACAATTGAAAATCAAAACCCATTCATTCTTCGGTTACCATAACCACACAAAAAAGGTACAATAATGTTGGTTAAATTTGACTAGGTAAATGATCACATTAATATACAGTAAACGAAGGTCCATTTTCTTCGTCGTCATCATTCCACTGGTCGACATTGCTTCTGTAATCGAGAGATAAATATACAACGTCGCTGCATCAGTTTGTGAGAACTCTCATGCTTATGGGACTCGGAGTCAGAAGTCTTTATCAGCTTGGCTGGGACAGGTAAACTTTTTTTTTCATCCCTGACCCCACAACAAAGCTCAATAAATGTTTACATGTATCTCAAAATTATCCGATGTCCGGAAATCCCCACCAATCACAAAACGTAATGAGCAAGAGCAGAGACACATCGACATTAATAAACATTCTTTGTTTGTGAAATAATATCGAATTCTTCAACATACATGTGTAAAATTCGTTCAGACAGGTACGTCCACTGTGTTTTATTTTCCATCGACTCTTGTTTTTTTCGTTGACCCCACGACAAAAGGTTGGAACATTCATCACAAACTGTGTGACGTTCAAAAATCCACTCATGAATAGGAAATCAAAAAAGAACAAGTCAAATATACTTGCTCAAAGCATCCTTGGTTTGAGTATGGAGAAGGATTCAACAATATGTTAAAGATTAGCTGCTTACTTCAATTTCCCTAATCAATGTATCTCTGTGGCGTCTAAATCCATATTACGCTCTAAATACCGATCACGGGAAAACTGTTCGATGGGACACTCACGCATGTATAGTTGTACACACTGTGATCGACGTTTATTTATGCGATAATACGTTCTATTAAGACTCAGAGCGCAAGCGATTACTGTATACAGTATGCTCCCCGGGGAGTTGAGATGGTGCGCAAGATAATTGTGCGGGTTTGACCTGTACCTGATGACCAAGGATAATAATAAGCGCATATGGACATGCAATTGTGCTTATGTGTTATGCGCTATATAAAAGTGGTTAATTATTATTATTATTAATATACAGGATTATAATTATGCGCGCACGACACGCACGGCGTCGCGGAAAGGCACTTGGCCACTAGTTCAACTATCATTGTATAAGTTTTGTTTGAACCAACATAACATAACTCAATTATGTCGGTGGCTATAAAATGGTTCTGTTCTGGGCCTGTTTGTGAAATTCGACCAAATTGATGTTTGTCCAGTCAACTGCAAATTTGATTCGGAGTCACAAGGTTAAGGTCTCTGTCGAACTATTTACGATTCCATACGTGTAGCATTTGTCTTCAATTTTTTTCGTTATCATGGCTTTGGGGTTGAGAAAATGGTTTCAATTCCCAATTGTGTAATAATGTTTCAGAAGACAGACATTTATTTGTACTGTTTTGTATAATTTGGAATTACCTTGATCTCGTATATTGTGCTAGTTTCTCAATTGTAACAGGGCTTTTTCACATGTAGGCCTATTATGTTCATTTGTCAAGAAAATGGTTTCAATTCGGTTTCAATTCCCACTTCAAAGAAGACGAAAATGCATGTGTTATGTGTTTGTGTGTGTGTGTTTTTTTCTATTATGAGCGACGTTATTACATACAAGATTACTTACAACGTAGGTCCTGGTATATTCGGTTCAATTAATGAATTTCAGTTTAAAAAGGCAACGAATCGTTAAAAGTCCTATGGGAGAAAACCTATGTTCATTCATGCTCTATTTCGCAATCTAAGGAAGATCCTCTATGAGTCCTCTATGAGTGTAAGGGTAATCCGTGAAATACACTTTCTTTGATAATTTCCATATTTTGCTGATGCGATTATTCGACGGCCGGTATTTGTATGCCTTGACCTGATAACCTTGATAGTAATTGGGTGATAGGCGAGTTCATAGTTGGTTAATCTGTTCCCTCCTAAAATACTTCCATCCTCATAGAGTTTCTACATGGTTCAGCATGTTACTGATAGACTATAGATACTGGGTTAATAATGGCATAGTTCTTCTTTAATCTTGCGTTACGCGCAACATATTCCCTCTTGGATTAAATTATATTTCCGTAATACTATAATGTACGTAACTCTAACCCTTTCATTGTGTTGAATCTACATGTAGTATTCCAGATTTACGTATGGTATCAGGTATAATAAGTATTGACTTTCCTTCAATTCATGACCATCTATATGTATAATTCACTAAGTTAACCTTAGTTGGCAATTCAAAGGACGTTTGTTGCATCTAACATAGACTGATACTTGAACTAGGCTATGCCTATGGTATGTATGGTTGTATGTAACATGATGTAATATAGGCACAGAACAGCAGTATTATGCATCATTTTCACGAACACGAAAAGCTGAATTTTTTCTAGATGACCAAAACAATTTCGAGTTTGCATGCATGATCTCAAAAGATCTGTATGTGATGTTTCTATCATCTAACCACCGCTATGGGAACAATAGACTGCATCTATTCAAAACATTATTGATAAATAAAATATTATAATTTGTTTATACAATTATTTGTTTTAATATAAACGGAGAAAAGGGTTGTACAGTAATCCAATAATCCAATAACCTTCTAGTTCTGGCGTTCATGTCTGTCTGTGATGTTTCTATCATCTAACCACCGCTATGGGAACAATAGACTGCATCTATTCAAAACATGGACAATAATGATATATAATATATTATAATTTTGTTATACATATTTGTTTTAATATAAACGGAGAAAAGGGTTGTACAGTAACAGAAGTGATTGCTAGCTATTAACGTGAGCAGTTTCGGTATACAATCGCAACAGTAAACTTCTTCATCAGTATTTTACCCCTGGACGAAACCGACGTGACCGTGTTAAGCAGTTAGCTGAAGGGTCACAGCTGTTACAGAGTGTCCTGCCTCTCTTGATAGCTTTATGACACGATACCGATACAAAAAATCTGATTCGAAATTTTTAGTATGCACGCGCGCCGTGAAAATACAGTAATTTATAGGACGGAGTGGCGGCCTATTAAATCTCGATTTTATTTGTTCTTTACTCCGAGAGTCATGAACATCGATGGGAGGAAAAAGGAATGGTCGGGTGCTTCCGCAAGTTCAAATCTGAACGGAAATATTTTGTTCGCTTTAGAATTAGATGAAGAGATGAATGCGAACGAAAATGAAGGTTGAAGGCATGCAGTTTCAGTTCCGCTGTATTTGTCCTCTAACAGATGAAATAGAATTATGGTGTTTTGTTTGTACGAATTATGTCTGATGTAATAACTGAGAGGGCAGAAGGACGTGGTCGTTTATCATCCATATTCTAAGATGAAAGGTATATATGTTTCTGTTACGTGTCCTTCTTGTGAAAAGGGATAGATGATTATTTGTAGAAGCGAAAGACACAAGTAAAAACAATTAAGTACAATTGATTCTGAATTATTATTATGCATTACATTTTTAGTTTTCAATTGCCATAATTGTTTGGGGGGATTTTCCATGCATAGGAATCGAACCCGACACCTCCGTATTACGTATATGGTCCGGTGCTCTGACCACAATACGCTAGAGAAGCTCCTATAAATGCTGCCCTTCCCCGAAACACTAATGCTCACTTTAAACTAAAGTAAGAAAACATCTCCCCCCCCCCCCCCCTTACCTGATTTAATGTGGTGGTTATTCTTGTCCACCTAGTAAACCGAATTATATTTTTACGATATTTGAATAAAATGTCCATATCACAGTCATACGGCTCATCATTCTGAAGATGAGCTAAATTTGGCAATTGCAAATAACTAAAATATGCGGCCAACGGACGGCGGTCCCAATCAAAGGAGCTGTCGCCTCCTGTTTAGTGTTGTCGTCGCACGGATAAAATGTCGGGTGACCTCACAAAATATACCGCCATATAATATAAATATAAACTTCCGTCGGCCTATATATATTCATCGCTCATCTTTCTTGTTCAGCTTTCAAAATGTCCACTCCTACTACCTTGACCGAATTATCTTCGTAGAATACACATTTTAACTAGTTTCTTCCTATAGGTTATGCCATTCCCATGGTTGAACACTTAGTATACCAGCTCTAGATGGACAGTGGGTTAACGCCTATGTTAGTATATAGCCAGTTTAGATCAGTGGTAAGTATTGTCCTGTTTTCACTATTGCATCCTTTTTCTATCCATCGAAGATTAAGTCATTCCCTGCTATAGAGTGTGCAATTTCAATACAGTTATTAATAGTTCACCATAGTTATGATAGGCAATACGTTTTCATGAATGCATGTCAGAATGGATTGGGACGATGAATGGTCATCTCATCGATGCTCATCACTCACACCAGACAATTGCATAATTATTGCAAACCATCAATATTATTCCAGACACATTGTTCTTCATCTATTCACATAATGTCCAGAACAATAAGTGGTAGTTATTTGAGTTGCAACGCACCTGTAGTTTTATGTTTAATCTTTAAATACCATAAAAACGCCAGCGCCCGTCAAATTATGTGAAACACTTTCCAAATATCGAAATGTTCTGATAATAAAGGAGTAACTATTACAAGAACGGCACGTCACCATGGTCACACGCGCGTTTTGAACTCTATCGTTTTGTAGCATGCCCCGTAAAATAAAACACCACAAGTTACACAATATAATACTTCGTGATCTATATATTTTAGTAGACGATTTCGTCAAACATGTTGTGAGTGAACAACAACATAATATTGATCATCTCTACCTTTCAATCAGCCGTACCTTCCTATACATCCAAACATACTTACGCAGATTACTCGATTATGATTATTATCTGACAACTATACTGTCAGATAGCACTCATATGTATATGAATATAACAAATTATATCCCCCCCCCCCCCCCTCTCTCTCCTGCATGATATCCTCTCTCCTCATCAGATTTTTACTTTCTTTGTTTCATCAGTGTCCGTCTGGCAAGAATCAAAATGAGGAGCTATTATAGTCTGCGGGAATGAAAGAAATGATTACCGCTGATTTCATTTAATAATTATGCGGTCATTGCTCGAAGAAATACATGTAAACATTTTATAAATTTATTTTCCAATGGGGAATAAGAGAATATTGACATACAAATGTTGGGATCGTCGCCCTCTGACCGCCAGCCATGCATGCTATGTCAGCAAATGGTGATACTGAAAAGAAAAAAAAAATTCAAAAGAGATAACAAACATGGCAAAAAAAGAGAGCAGGAGAGAAAGGACATAAGATTCTGACACGGGGATGACTTCCAGCCCCGGAAGGCTCGCGTTAGTCGTAAAGCCAGGGAAAACAAATAAAATAGTATATATAACCGACTCCCGACCAAGCCGACCGCAAACCGTTTGGCATCAATGGGCTATCTTAGGTAGATGCGGTGCCACCACGGTAATGAAAAGAGGCACAGAGGTCGTCGGGGCACTCGAAGATATAACCATTGATGGGGACAGATGTATACCCCTACCAGTCATGTATCCATTTGATGCTCCAGTTATTCATGTACATATATCGCCTATCAAACGGTATCATCTCTACTACCATATTACACCAGGGAGCATAGGCGCCGGAAGTAGGGGGGGGGGGGGGGGGAGGGCCAATCCAAAAAGTGTGGGGGGGGGCAAAACGCGTTTTTGCCCCCCCCCCCAACCCCCCCCCCCCCCCCCCTCCAAAAAAGAAAAGGAAAAAAAAAAAAGAGGAGTGGGAAAGAAAAAATAAAATGTATGAGCCAAGACTTGTTAATTCTAACGTTCAAAAACTAATTTATACAATTTTAAGTTTTCGCTGCGCGCTTCGCGCGAGAACAGATTATCTCAGTTTGTACCTTGCGTACGGTCTGGGGTACGGGTGAGTACTTTTTCTGTACCGGGCCACGTAGTTCCCGTGTAGGCTGGCATTGCTCTGGCTGCTTGTGTCACGTGCACCAAATTGCACCATTTCAAGTATATAAATGCAAAATCTTCCCGTGGGAGGGGGATACCCCCTCCCAAACCCTCCCCCTCTGGCTCTGCCCCAGCCCTCGGTCGCTTCGCTCCCTCGGGACTCATTCTTGGCTGTAAGCTAAGTTGGATCATACATATGTGGCATATGGTTTATGTTGGAACTGTATATGACACTAAATACAATATTTGTGTGTGTGTTGGGGTGCATATAGTGTGTCAATTATTTGTTTTCTTCGTGAAAAATATATTTGAAATTTCTGGTCGATCAAATCATAACACGCTTTCCCAGATACAGTTAATCTTAAGCCCGAATTTCCTGGGAGGGGGGACACCCCCTCCAACACCCTCCCCCCGCTCAGTCGATTCGCTCCCTCGCAATGTCTCACTCTCGCCTCTGGTTCAAAGTTGGCAACCCTGTGAGTGTGGTTGGGCATGAGCCCCTACACACAAAAAAATAGCCCCTTAGGTCTTTGCCCCCCCCCCCCCCCCCCCCAATCCAAAACTGCTTCCGGCGCGCCTGCCAGGGAGGAGATGTTTCACAAAGATTTTAAGTTAAACTTAACTCTAAGTTGGACCTAACAATTATGGAAATCCGGTAGTTTTTGTTTGTAACATTGTTGAAACAGTTCTTTTGAAAATGCATTAATTTGATATATTTGTTATTATCAAGGATCCTTGAAATTATTCATATTTGTAATTGTTGAAAGTCTCATATACTTATATTTGTTTTGATTTTGAATATGTTTCATTTCAATCGCTTTCCATAATTATTAGGTCCAACTTAGTATGACTGCCGGTGACTGCTGATCGGGTACAATGCTAGCTCGCATACGATGTGTGTACCATCTGCACTTCATGCGAAACATTGTGAAAGCCATTCATATTCAGACTTCCACCTCCTATATTTGGGTCCCTGTTTATAAACCTGGGATGAGAGGATATGCAGCAATGTGAATTAAATGCTTTGCTGAAGAATATACCTGCCGGAGTTTTAATCGGTTTTTAACTCGAGACATTTAGATTAGAAGTTGCAAAAGTAGCCCTTTATATTAATAGGATAAAAACCAACCTCTTAATTTGTTATTCTTATATTAGTACAGTTTTAGCTCTATACGCAATCTGAATTAGGACATACACGTCAATTGGTCATTGCAGTGTGCAAGAATTGAAATCATTTTCAATTTTAAGTAGGCAGAAAAAAACTTAAAAGATCATGCATGCTCGGTCCTGCTTGCTCCACCATTTATGTATTGTTGCATGAAAATGAAATAATAGTTTATATAGGTTTTTTACTTTGCCGAGGGCATTTTTTTTTTCTTGAGCGCATTAAAGCGATACCATGAAAGGAGATACTATGAAACCGTATAATATGTTGTTCAACCGCATAATGACTTGGCGCAACTAAGCATGTCTTTTAGTGCATGCCAAGGCTTGTGGTTTTGTGAAATTACTTATTAAAAGTTGCGTGGACTATAGATGGATTTCAAGAATTAATTTTACGCAACTATTTGATATTGGAGATATCTTTGTGAGAAGAAGATTAGAGAAAACGAGTATTAATATTACGTTCGAATGATTGCAATCAATGAACATGCTGGTATAGATATATCTGATACATGAGGAGGATAATCCCTTAAAGTGAGGCCGTGAAAATGTTTTGAAACCTTTATACATATAAGTTATTGACCAAACTAATAGCAAA
>JBAMJV010014595.1:0-2500 GCA_037951105.1 Echinarachnius parma
GATACCCAACATTTTGCAAAGGGTTGTGTAATTCATAAACAAAGCAATTAATTTCCACCACTTACGGAACCACTGCTATTTCCTGGTTCCATACGGGCCAACCATTTGCGAATGCGCCAATGCTATTCACGCGTACGTTTGTAGACAATAGATTCCCGGGCGATTCGTTCGCTCTGCACACACATCGCAATTCCCGGCACGCATCGCAGTCTCGCAATTCAGACCGCATGAACGCATGCTTTAGAATAGTGATGCGTTTCCAATTTTTTTTCTTTTTTTTTCTGGAAACATATTTTTGTGAACTTGTTGATGGAATGGAATACTAAAGATGTTACCTTTCTTTAATAAGAATATTAGTTTGGGGTGGTGGTACCCTTTAATGACGTCACTCATTGAGTAAGTATAACATTAGCAAACGATGTCTCATTGCGAATCTACACAACCATTAGTGTACTTATTTTGTCTGCTAAACGTGTATTCATGTCACGAAAGCGCATTTATTTAATTGCATTTTGTAAATAAGGTTCACCTCGAATTATACACAATAATCATTCACTCGGAGACATTTACGAAAATAAAGACAAATTCAAAGAAGTAAGTCACACACCGTCCTACTTTATCTGCTTGAAAGACCCGCCAAAGTCTGGGCACGATCTATTGGCCCATTGTTCAACAGCTGTATTTTGATGTGGGTGTCGCTGAATGTGCAGTTCTGTGTGTGATACTTATGGGCGATGTGATAGATTAAAATAACGTTATTTAGCATGCTTTACGGGAAAATTGTGTGTCAAAGAACAACAAAGTGCTTTTAAGAGTGAGGCAGAGGAGCAAATAATGACAAATATTCTCCTCAATAAACAAGGATGATTGAACAGAGTCATGTTAAAAATGCACTATCAAATGTGTTTGTTATATATCGAACATCGCCTGCTAAGGATGACTTACTCAATGAATGACGTCATATTATTCAGCTGTTTTCGGCGGGACTTTTGAAGCCACAATACTGGCTTACAAATTACCACTAATTTATTGATGATAACTCGTCAATAACAATGTTTTGAAACACTTATTTGTAATATTCGTGTTATGGATTCTGTATGAAATATAAAAATATGAGCTGAATCTAAATTAAAAAACAAAGAAATTCTACTTTAACAAGAAGTTTGAATCTATAGTGCTATTGAGTGTTTCACACAATAGTTTTCGACTAACCCTTCGACTCCTTATAACAATCGGCTTATCTTAGACCATCTGATCAAAGATAACGTTTATTTGAGCAGCACAAAGTACAGGGTTTTAGATGGTAGAACAATACACATATTAAGCATATATTGTTTACGAACTACATGAGAATGAACCCCATTAAATGAAATAGATGATCAGTTTGGGAAGATAAATATAATCGCTGCATTTATAAATCGTGAATATCAGTCATGTATATAATAGGCATGTTATGCTTCTCCTAGTAATCTGATATAGCAAAGTAACGCTACCAAACCAATCGTCTTGTCGTATACAGAGAGACTCAAGATTATCATGCCAAATTATTTTGATTGAATTTACCTACAATATGTTAGAATTATAATGGATGTGACCGAATGCATCAGGAGAGCGTCTCGATCTTCATGATCTCTTGTTTCGTAACATTATTTACTTCGTCTACAATAATTGGAAGGTGATACAACCAAGACCATTACAGGTGGTGAACGTCACACATGGGAAAACACAGCATCACTGTGCATCTTACAGTGTCTTATATTTGCACTTTATTTTCTTGAACATCATTTGGGATTCTATCTAGTGGATTCTAATCTTTGACCGAATTAATCGGGACTGGAAATAAATCGAATCTTCAGAAGCTAAAAACATGCGCCACTTCATATTACGTTGTCAAGAATTAAGTGGTGCTAGTTAATATCAAGACGATTATAATCTCTGTTGCTGTTGGCCAGGATTTCATGTTGTTGGGGAACGCGCACGCCATTTTCTTTTCCAGCATTGTTCAGGATCATCATTTTGATTATGATCGCTGGTTAAAGTAATCATCCATCAGAATAAACTTTCTGATAAACTGAATAAACTTTGTAAAGAGAGAAATTATTCCAAGGTACAATTTGTATCCCGGTGTGAAGACGCAGAAGAAGAAGAAGGAAGAAAATAGGAAGAAAAGCGACGACGACGACGACGACGAAGGAGAATATATAAACATGTCGTCAAACGACTACTACGACGTCGGTACGTTCACCGGCGCCGACTACGCGGTGTTTTCCTGTTGTCTGGCTGTATCGGCCTGCATCGGGCTCTACTACGGCTGCACTGGTGGCAAACAACAGACGACCAAGGAGTTCCTGCTCGCCGACCGCGGCATGCACCCTTTCCCGGTGTCGTTGTCGCTGGTCGCTAGCTTCATCTCGGCGATCACGGTCCTAGGGACCCCTGCAGAGATGTACGTCTACGGCTCCATGTACTGGCTCTTCGCGTTCTCATACATCGGTGCTGG
>JBAMJV010014595.1:7500-11982 GCA_037951105.1 Echinarachnius parma
GGGATGCACGTGCTCTGGCAAATATAAAAGTGACGCTACCAAACTATGTTTTCCATCATGTGCCACGGATCAGCACCACAGGTGGAGGTGTTGGTCTTTTGGCACATAAAGGTTTTGATCTCAAGATAAACCATCGTACCGATTTCCAGTCATTTGAGTACATGGATACCTCCATCTCGTCTCCAGATTCTACATCCGATAGCGTCCGGCTTCTAGTCATCTATCGCCCGCCATACAGTTGCAGGAGGAAGAAGAGCAGACCGGCAGACTTTCTTGTTGACTTGACATCTCTACTTGAAAGGCTATGCATGTCTACACAGAAGATCATATTGGTTGGTGATTTCAACCTCCATATCGATGTAGCAGAGGACAATGACTCTGTCGCCTTCAAAGAACTTCTGGACCTGTTCAATTTGCGGAGCCACATTGAGTTTCCAACACACTCATCGGGACACACACTTGACCTGATTATAAGTGGTCGAGACGACGGCATTGTATCCGATGTAAATAGCCACTCTCATCTTCCATCTGATCATGTAGCAATATGCTGTCAATTGCATATGGGCCGGCCAAGGGCTATCAAGAAACATCTTTCGTGTAGAAACATCAAGGGCATAGACATGGTCATATTCTGCAGGGATTTAATTTCTGCTATCAACACTGACGGACTAAACGACATTGAATCGTTAGTATCTTCCTACGACACATCACTACGCGGAGTCCTTGACTCTCACGCACCTATTAAGGAAAGGGACATCACGCTTCGCCCTAACGCCCCATGGTACAATGACTCCCTCCGCCAAGCGAAACAACACCGACGGCGCTGTGAGAGACGTATGCTGAAAACGGGACTAGAGGTAGACAAGGAGATATACAAGTTCCAGTGCAAGTCATACTACAGTGGACTATCTCAAGCTCAAAATGATTACTATCAGGAGAAGATCGGATCATGTGATCAACGAAAACTCTTCCGTGTGGTTAAGGAATTAACTTCGCCCAATATCGAGTGCCCCCTTCCAAAACATGAATGTGCCCAAACTTTAGCAAATGAGTTTGCCAATTTTTTCTTACACAAAGTACAGAAGCTGAGAGAGGGCCTCAGACAGGTACCTCGAGTGGATCTAACGGTAAATTTGCCAGAAGATTGTCATTCTTCTATGAATGAGTTCAACATGCTAACAGACGAGGAAGTGTTACAATTGTTAAAGTCAGCATCTTCTTCTACATCCTCTCTGGACCCTTTGCCAACCTCCCTGACGAAAAAATGCTCATCAGTATTGACACCAATGATCACCAAGATCATAAACTCGAGCCTCCAATCTGGTGTCATGCCAGTGTCCTTAAAACAAGCTGTTGTTACACCACTGGTAAAGAAAACAGATATTTCTCGTGAGGAAATGTCTAACTATCGACCTATCTCCAATTTATGTTTTCTCGGAAAGCTTATAGAAAAGGCTGCGGTGAACCAAATACAGACTTATCTCTCACAGAATGATCTCCACAACCCCAGGCAATCGGCATATAAGCGCCAACATAGTGTCGAAACAGCACTTGTCCTAGTTCAGAACGACATTCTCTCATCCCTGGATCAGCGAAAAGAAGTCCTTCTGGTACTGTTGGATTTCAGTTCGGCCTTCGACACCATCGAGCACCCTGTACTGCTAGACCGCCTGAATCATCTTTATGGACTTGACGGTGTAGTCTTAGATTGGATAACATCCTACTTATCCCAGCGCTCTCATGTTGTGAAAGTAGATGATGCCTTTTCCCAGTCTGTCAAGGATGATTTTGGAGTACCACAAGGATCAGTCATCGGACCCTTGATGTATACTTTGTACAGTGCTCCCATTTCTACAATCATTGATGCCCATGGACTGAGTTCAATGCTTTACGCTGACGACACACAAATTTATATTGCATTTCATCCACATGATCAGCAGGCTACCATTGTAAAAGTTAATAATTGTCTAAGTGACATAGTGTCTTGGGCGAATACAAACATGTTGAAAATTAATGCCCCAAAAACTGAGCTTATTCATTTTTCTTCAAGATTCAGTCCATCATCTGTACCTGCGTCTGTCATTGTCGATGGTCATGATGTATGTGAAACATCTAAGGCACGAAACCTGGGCGTTGTTATGGATCAACACTTGATACTTAGAGATCATGTTCAAATTAAATGTTGTGCAGCTATGTCTGCCTTAAAAAGAGTGGCTCAATTGCGCGCGTTTTTAAGTCCAATAATAACAGAAAAATTGATTCATGCATTTGTTTCCTCTCGAATTGATTCTTGCAATGGCCTTTTGTTTGGTGTCTCTCAAAAAGACATGTCTAAGTTACAAGTAGTGCAAAACAGCGCTGCAAGACTGATTATGCGAGCCAAACGCAGAGATCCTGTAACGCCTATGTTGACCTGCTTGCATTGGTTACCAGTGGAAAAAAGGATTATTTATAAAATAATTCTTTTGTGCCATAAAGTGTTAGTAAACAATGCACCAACTTACTTGGCCGATTTATTAAAAATATACAAACCAATGAGAAGTCTCCGTTCCGTCAATAAAAATCTCTTGATAGTCCCTAAAACACAAACACATACATACGGGGATCGTGCATTTGCAACAGTAGCACCCAGGTTATGGAATGAGCTCCCCCAACAGTTAAGAGACATTAAAAACACAGATTCGTTTATGAAGTCATTAAAGACCCATCTTTTTGTTTAAATAGGCTGCACTGTAATAATATTTATCTTTTCTTTAATTGTATAATTTTTGTGTGTACGTTGTTTTTGTAGGTTGTAATATATTTTGTTTATTTAATTTAGTATTGTAAAGCGCATAGAGAGTAATTTTACTATTATGCGCTATATAAATGTATATTATTATTATTATTATTATATGGTCATGTTTCCTTATAAGGGTGACTAATCTAGCGGCTGAATTTTGGATACGTTGGAGGGGGGATATATGAGAAAGAGGGAGGCCGGCGAGGAGGGAGTTGCAGTAGTCCAGATGAGAGGAGACGAAGGCGTGGACGAGTCGCTCAGCGGATGATTGGTCAAGCAGACGCCTGATCTTCCCTATTTTGAAAATACCCCAAGATGCTTTGCAGATGTTTGTGATATGGTGTTTAAGAGTTAAGTGTTTGTGCAAAGAAAAGCCAAGGTCTCTAACACATTCAGAAGTCTTTATTACTCCATCCTGAGTGGTTAAACCTGCTAGAGGATCTGTACTCCTGAACTGTGATTAAAAAAGGATGAGCTCAGACTTTTCTTCGTTCAGACGGAGTTTGTTGGTAGTGGACCAGGCTTTGATGTCCATGAGACATTCTGTCAGTGAGTTAACAGCAGCAACCCTAGCGCCAGGTGACATAGTTATGTAAATCTGTAAATAGTAACTATACTATAATGTTTAATTAATTGCAGCAGCACAAATTAAACATCGACTTCGTCAATTGTGCGTAAAAAGTTATTTTGTTATTTCTTTATTTACGTATTATATATTTTGTTAATGTCTGGTATTATTCAAATCTAGATAATCTGATAATAGTTCGATTTGGTTTGATTTGAATTTATTTCCATATTTCAAAGATTATTTTGTAACAAAAAAATAAACAAACAAGCAATAATGCAATTTATCACAACGCACAATATGAAATACACGGAGCTATAATTAAACAATATAAATTACATACAATCAAATTCAAGTTCTGTTACATAATGTAAAATACGGGGAAACGAAATAGTTAATTATTAATAATATTGGTAGTATGAATTATTCTGAACACCATTCAAAATGAATTTTTGTGTGTCAATAATAAAGGTCAATAGACGGTAATTAAAGGGGTTGTTTAGTTTTGGTTTAGAGGGCGCTTCAAGACTGTTTTTTTAGATAATGAAATGTAAAATATGAAAAGGCACACAATTGTAAAGACAGCATCAACTTTGTTTGATCAAAATCGGTTCAGAAACGGTCGAAATATCTATACATATATTTTATTGGAATAAATGTTGGGGACCAACTTTTATTCATAATATTTATAAATCCTACACATTTCTGAAAATATACAAAAAATGGTTATACCATTGTTTTTGATGATCTCTCTATTAAATATCTATGTTTACCAAACATCATATTCACACAATTATTTTGATTTGATAAATGGTGGAAACTTGAGATGTTTGGAGGCGCCCTCTTGAGTTAACAGCTGTAATTTGAATGAAACCAGCCCTGTAACTGAATGAGCCGTTTGTATGTTTTTCTACCATTCAAGCATCATTGACTTCTAACTGTTCTGAAGTTTTGTTTACTGAAATTATGATTGACCAAAAACTGTACTATCCCTTTAATGTAACTGACAAGTTTTAGTTGCTAAAATTATGTTTGACCAGAACTGTACTATCCCTTTAAACTTGGCCCTCGTGTCTACAGATTCTGTACCTTGGTATCGTGGTCTACGCTCCAGCCCTCGCTCTAAACCAAGGTA
>JBAMJV010014596.1:0-18796 GCA_037951105.1 Echinarachnius parma
TCACGTCAGAGGCTGACGATCACATGGTGAGTTCAAATTAAAGGGAAACGACAACCGACAACAACCTACAATAATAAATTATACGTATATCAAAGTGATTAGCTTTAGTATTCCATTCCACCAGCAACTGTAGAAATATGTGTCTCCAAAAATGTTAACGAATCATGAAAAACTAATGTGATAATCATTCATCAAAAATTAATGAGACTGCAGAACAGACTACTTCTTTTGTCATATAGGTTCCTACCCAGCTAGCCACCTGACGTTGGGCCGATGTGGGAATTTGGTTGCCGGATGTCGGCATATCGCCGTTGGCTCGAGGTTAAAATGTCCGCCAGCCCAACATCGTCACGACGTCATTTTTGTGATATATTGGCATAAGGTCATTTTCCGACAATGGCCCAACATCATGTCATGAGATGATGTTGGGCCATTGTCGGAAAATGACGTTATGCCAATATATCACAAAAATGACGTCGTGACGATGTTGGGCTGGCGGACATTTTAACCTCGAGCCAACGGCGATATGCCGACATCCGGCAACCAAATTCCGACATCGGCCCAACGTCAGGTGGCTAGCTGGGTAGTTCCTAGACAATATAGTCTGCATAAAGACCCATGAGCACATAATGATGAGTTTTTTAAAAATTATGATGACATTTTTCTGGAAACCTATTTTTGGCGGTATGGAATACTAAAACTGTTTTCTTTCATTAAAGGTACACTTGAGTATTGGTACTTCCCGAAATGGCCCATTGACACTAAATTGGTTGGTTTTAATTCATTTGAAAGTTCCTTGAATAAAACATGTAAAATGAGAATCATTCCCTTTCAAATGCTCTCATAGTTGAACAATTTGATTTCAAGATATTTTATTCATAAGTCTACCTGCCGGGGGACATTTTGACTTTTGTGAAAAATTTTAAAAAATGCTTATAGACTACTTTGAAAAAAATCTTTTTAATAGGTGTTGATGATATCTCTATTGAATCATTATTTTAACAAAACATCAAATGTACAATTTTGTATGGTATGAAAAAATAGCTAAAACCAATGAGTTTTTAGAGAGTTGTAACGGCTCTTTTTTAAAAATGATAACAGGATTTTTACTAATAGTCGTTTGTAATTGTGTATACCTTTCGAGCATGGTAAGTTGTAACTATTAGTTTGTACCGCAATGATGCAGGTTTTGGTTACTAAAGTTAAGTTTGACCAATACTCAACTATCCCTTTAACAAGAAGATTATGTTCGGATGGTGATACCCGTTAAATTAAAGTCTTTCCCGTGCCAATTTGGCGTAAAAGGCGTCTCCTATCACCAATTCTACAACCCTAGGCCACACGTCTACGTTAAGCCCTCTAGTTAGTCCTTTGATAACTATGTGTGTTTAACTTTCCCATCCCCATTCTATAAATGCCCAGCGCCTGGCTAGAAGGCAGAAGGTACCATTTCAAAGTCTTTGGTATGACCCGATCAGGGCTCGAACCCGGGAACTCCCATGCATGAGACGGACACTTCAACCGCTAAGCCACCATGCTCGGTCCCATGCTGTAATAAGAACACAAGCAAGCAAACAAGAGATTAAAGGGTACATTACATTTTCCGGTTAAACTTGAATATTAGTGACTAAACATTGTACACTTTTATTGAAAATAAACTACATGTATAGTTATCATTCAATAATATTTGAATCGTAGAACGAATTTCTAATCACCAAGTTAGGAGGCTGTTTTCATGCAAATTACAATCGTTAAATCAAGAGGGCGACATTTAGACAGCTGAAAGTATTTTTCTTTTTTTTGAAAACTGCAACAGCGATCGTTCTTAATAACAACTTAATTAATATATCAGAATAAGTATAAAAAACCTTTTGGGGGATATTTTCACGAATATCAGCGAAGTTCTTCAACTATTTTGGGTACTCATGAATAAAAGTCAACACCCGAAAGATTTATATTAAGACGATTTATTTATGAATTCCAGCTGCCACTAGACAAAAAAAAAATTCCAATGAAATATATCAGCCGACTTGTTTTAAACTGATGAAATATTTCTCAACCTAGATTTTCTCAACCTCGTAAAACGATATATTTTGAAGCGCACTCTTAACCGGAACCGAACAATTTTTTTTAGTGGGTTACGAGCTTGAAGTGCTATCTGAGAATGACGTCGATCATGGTTTTATGAATAATATTGCTATTGACGAGCAGATAAATTATAAGTTCTTATAATAAATTTGATTTGGTTAAAGGGGACCACCAGGCAAAGAACAACAAATCATTATCTGTTTTGGTACCGTTGTGTGATATCAAATAGATGCCCAACACTTTGCAAATGGTTGTGTAATTCTTAAACAATGCAATTACTTACCACCACTTACGGAACCATTTAACATGGCCTCATGGTTCCGTACGCGCCAAACGTTTGGGAGTGCGCCAATGCTATTCACGCGTACGTTTGGAGACAATATATTCACGAACAATGCGATCGTCGTAGACAAAACGTAGTCTTCGTATGCACACCCATGAACACATATCTTTTATTTATTTATTTATTTTATTTATTTATTTATTTATGTCGTAGTATGGTGATGCTTTTTTGAATTAAATATAATTTTCTGGAAACATTTTTTTCTTCTGATGTTGTTGATGGAATGGACTACTTAAAATGTTACATGTAATTTATTATACAAATAGTGCATGGTTTGGAGTTGAATATACCAGAATAGACAACGATACCTTTTTAATTTCTCGAGAGCGATTATATTGCATCGAGGCCGCAGGCCGAGTGCAATATAATGGCACGAGAGAAATTTAAAATGTAGAGGTGTCTATTATGGAATATTTAACGACAGGAATCATGTACTATTTGTTATATAAGATGATTATTTTGAGGAACTGATTTTGTTATCATGTTGATAAACCCAAATTGTACAAGGGCCAGCGCGTAAGTAAAAATAATTGCGCGCTCTGGGCATTTTCCCCATTCAAGAACAAGCGCACAAGCACATATTACGCACACCAAGGCCATCCCCTGCGCAGTTATAGTGCATATGCACTATAACTTTACCATTTACTATACCGGATTAAGCATCAGTAATCAACCAATAGGAATGCTCAATTTCCCTTAAGTATGACGTCATCATCTTATATAAGAATATAATTCCTGGGTAATGGTACCCTTTAAGAGAAAATATGAGTTAATATCTACCTTGGAAAACAAGGAATGATGATTTAAAAAAAACGGCCAAGAAAGAAACACAATATCCCACAACTTGTGATAGAATATATACCCTTTCCGATTTCCTCTACACTTTATATTCTCTTTCAATAATGCTGCGTCTGACATTGAACTATACTCAACCTCTTATTCAAAAGGATGATTGCCCGAATATGAGGTGAAACTTGTTCGAATTTTTTAAATCTTCAAAACGCCCTGTGGCTGCTGCTGCAGCCCCAGCTTGTTTTCTCGCCTCCTAATGAATATATTGAGTGGGAACGGAGGGAGGGGGCGGGGGACGGGAGGGGGCGATATGTATGTCAAGTTCCTCACCCCAAAACGATGCCCAATTTGATTACACTATGAAATAACCATAATTTAATAACATTATCACATTGTCCGTGGTGACTAGACCGTAAAATCAGTATGTTCCGATATGGTTGTTCCACTGAGACTGCGTCTGGTTCTTCTGACCCTATGGGTAGTATGACGTCATATACTATTTTAAAGGGTACCCAATAACGAGTTGGGTATTGCTGACTACGTGGTGACATGCCACGAATACATACAATACGTAATTTGTTACATAATTATTACGTAATTAATGGCCCATACATTTTCTATCTCCTTTTGTTGTGATTCTGCAGAAACTCAAGTGGGCCTTACAACGATATATTGACTCTCTTCCAGCAAGTGAACTTTTGAATCTTATTGGTCAGCTTTTACAGGTTTGTATATATGCTCAATTATTGTTTATATAGGTTTTCCCGCTCAATTTTACACTTTTTTCAATCGAATTCATTAAGGGTCACTATTTACTAATTCGAATGATGCTTTGGTACGGCGATCACAAATCGCGCGAATTCGTTTGCTCCTATTATCAATTGGATTGACACAATCGCGAAATTGAGCGGGAAAACCTATATTATGCATTTTGACCCCCCCCCCCCCTCCCCAATGATGACTTTACTTAGTTCAATATAATATCATAATGCTGTGAAACATGTACGAATGTAATACATAATGTTAAAGTATGTGGTTTGCGTCTATTTACATTAAAGAAGTGGCGAAGACAAGTAAAACCAAAAAAAACGATATGAAAACATTGGGCATACAATTGACATACATAAACAAATACATAATATAGTTTTTGACACAAAAATATATTGCATATAAAACAATGTCGACTGAAAAGACGACTTTACTGACGTTATCTCTATAGCGATTGATTATTGCAAAATCAAATTATGGCCACTATAAACAGGTGGCCATGAAACACAGGTGAATAGTATACAGATATTGACTGTCTAGAGGGGCAATATAACATTTTAGATCCTCGAGGAAGTTATATTTTTGTCGAGGGACATTATATTTTAGAGAATTTTTTATAAGAATATAGTATTCCGAGACAAAAATATAACTCCCCAAGGGAAATGAAATGTTATATGGTTCCCGAAGGAAAAAGTCAATATCTGTTAAATTATGATGACCTATATAGATACAAATCAAGATAAATAGAATTTTGGTGTTGAAATAAAATTATGGACAAGGAAAAATCATGAAATTAAATCGAAATCCTTCCAGTAGAACAGACGTGTTGTTATCGAAATGCTGCGCAAAATGCTCCTTTATTCGACCTTCCTTTCAAATTTACTTTCGGATCGCGCAATCTCCGTAGAAAGCTTGACAACGCTGCGCGTGCCAGGATGCTAATACGCGCAAAATTGCTCATTGTCATACCTATTGTTACGTCATACCTCTGGATATAACGGCGTTATATTCAGAGGTATGACGTAATTTCCGTCATGAATGAAAATATAACTCTTCTCATCCTTGTAACGATGGTCACGTGACAGCATTTTGACCAATCGCACATCAGTATCTATATACTTATTTGTATATGGGTTAATACAGTCGAACCACCTGAATGAAACGAAACACACGGCTATAATACTGCAGACAGGTGACCTCTGTACTAGAAGGTAGGCAGGGGATCGTGGCTGGTGACAGGTTGGCTGCTATAGTGAAAGCTTAAAGGGGCCGTCACAAATCAAAAACGGAGCCCGCCCGACTTCTCTGCGAGCTCAAAAGGGCATTCGCCAGGAGTACGGCCGGTGTATGTTCGATCGCTACGGGCTCCGCCGCGTTTTTAAGGGGTCGGCCGACGTTTGCAGGGCACGGAAACCTGCTCCCAAATTCAGCGATTTTCGCCCGATTCATTTTGTTTACTGATGGGCGCCGGATTTCTGATCAATGATGTCCATATTATGGTTCGCCCGATCCCCGTCCAATAAGTGACAGTGAGCGAAAAATACGCTCGACTCCCTGGCGGATTTTAATTCGGCGACTCTCTTGCGATCTATAAATTCGGCCGGGGTCCGTTTGATTTGTGACGCAGGCTTGATACACATAACAAGCGTCCATTTCTTTCAATCTTATTTCAGTGGCGTATACCGTATTTTCTGATTGGGTATAGGGGCGTGCACGCGAATTATCGGGGGCACGCACTATGTGTAGTATTTCCTTTAATTTTGTAAGGATTAACAAATATAATCTTTTGATTACTGTTTTTGTCAAATTATTAGATTGATGTTGATTCCTCCTTATCCACTGCGTCGTTCTTAATTGAGATACCACGCACAAACAAAAGATTATCATTTTCTCCAACCTTAAATAATAAAATGTAGTTGTGGTTTTGGAATCACCATGTCTTTAAAATTCACGACAAACAACTGGTGCCTGAAATCCTATACAGGTGAATATTGATACGAATTTACTGAAAAGCACATATTTTAGAAGTACAACAGATCATATCATTATTTGCGTGGGCTCACTGTTTATCGGGGTCGTTTTATGCATTTCTTTATTTCGCCCGACCCCATCTAATCCTTGCTAAATTAAAATATTTGTTATCACCTGATCACTAATACTGTATTTATTTTTATTTTTTTTTTAATTCTAACTCGCATACATACCTGAGATGCCATCTAAACACTTGATTTTCCCTAATATGTAATATAATGAAATATATACATGAAGATACAAAATCTTGTGATATCATATCATTCAAGAATATATCATTAGTTTACCATTTTGATCTCATATTGTATGTTCATGACGGTTTAGAATGGTGTTTGACGATGTACGTAATGTGCATGCTTTTGTAATATTGTGTTGATATTCAGATTTATTATTAATATAATGAACTGATTATTGTTATTAACTGTGATATTATGAACCCCAAACAGTTTTCCATTCAATTCAATTAAATTTAAAACTCACGAGCAATTTTTGTTCCCTTTTAATTCGAAAATGTCGTGTTCACGTCTCACTTTTGTTTCCGGTTTCGTTTCCGTCCAATGAATGAAAGAAGGCAAACAGGCGTGCATTATATGACCATTATTTTCACAAATTTGTTCGTTTCCTAATATTACTATACCCCCCCCCCCCCCCCCCCCATCTCTCCCCGTCTCACTCTCTCTTGGTTTTCAAAAGAAAAAAATAAATGGTCTTTCAAACACGTGGGCTTAGAAAGCAGATGAAAAGAGGAGGAGGATACGTTACGCCAAGAGCTGCATGAGTTGAATAAGATACTAACAACCATGTCGTCCGTGATTCAGCCATCTCGGGTCGGCTCACGTCCATCACGTACCGACCTTGGTTTCTTTTCCACGTCGCCTTTTTATCATGTTTATTAAGCATGAGATTATTGAATTTGCCGTTCGTCGCTGGCTATCTCGATATCTGATTTCGAACAGCTTAACAGATGCGTTATGATATCATGTCAGGGAGAATTAGTTGGTAGAATTGACAGTGTTTTAATTTCATTGTTTGGGGATGTATACTGTAAACGGCGATTTTTGTTTTGCCAAATACATGCATGGGTATTCGAATTTGGATATAAATGTGCCTTTGTGTACATGTGCGTGTGTATATCTGCGTTGGGATGTATATTTGTTAGTTTGGTTATGTGTGTATGTATGTGTATGTGTGTGTGTGGGTTTGTTTGTATGTTTATGTGTTTATGTGTATGTGTATGTGTATGTGTGTGTGTATGTGCCCGTGTCTGTATGGGTGTATGTATGTATGTTTGTATGTATGTCTGTCTGTCTGTCGGCCTTGACTACCCAACATGCCTAAGTCTTAATTTGTTTATTGAACAAATTGAAACATATTATTGATGCGTATTATGGTCGTTTCATCTAGCCTTTACACCCAGTTTTTCTCACCCATCCTATATTATTTGCTCCAACCAACAAATTATAAATAAGCTTATAGTTTGTACACTAAATATTCGATTTATTTGAAGTGCGCATTTCTCCGAAGGCTGCTGTTTGACATTTTCTCGCTGAACCTAAATATCCTATTTATATTTTTGTCCTAAAATAATTTAATGAAGGCTTGCACTGTATTAAATTAATGGAATTATTTACAGAACATGTTCTTAGGGCATAATGTTGAACTGATCAACACAGTAAAGCAATGCAGTAGCAGACAGTGAAAGTTATGGAGAATTGAGAGCAATTAAGAGCTGTTTACAACAGAAATTACACGGATATGGTGGTAACAAACAATTACAATTACCCCTAAATTGCGTTCAAATGGTAATTCTCTAACTACCGATTCAGGTTACGCACTGATAAATTCTAACGCGTTCAGAAACAATAAATTAAAATATTGACTGTAAGGATTACAGTACATGCAGAGTGAACAGTGCAAAATATAACACATTAAATATTTTAAAGGTATATAGTCGCTTCTTTCTTTGGCAGACCAGAAACCGTGTGAAAGTGCAGTATTTTGGAAAAATATATAGTTTAAATAAATCTCCCAAAATTATCAGATTTTAAACAATAACAATGCTGAAAATAATACATGACACATATAGAAAAAAAGGGTGCATGATAGTTAGACTACAAATCATAATGTATAGCTGGTGAGCTTTCGTAACCTTGTGGTTCTTTTAATATTCTACGAACCTATGTTATGCCTGCAAAATATAATTATACAGTAGCTTTAAAGTCTCAACACTCAGTAATTATTCATTAACTGACAATGAGAGAACACGTAGTTCTAATGATTGCTTATATTGTCCGGTAACAAATTTGGTATCTGTTAATTTCGGAGGTGCAAAATCAGTCGTCGTAAATGCATTTTTTGTTGTCCAATGGCTTGTAAGTAAAAACAGATTTGGCACAAATTAAAGCGATCTAGTAACTTTGTTAACATGTGCAAAAAGTGATGAATGGTTGATGCAATGTATATTCATATGTCCACAGGGTATTGTGTGAAAATTCAAATGGACATTGCATGGCCAAGTAATGAGCGAAAATGCAAAGTGATAGTCACTAACTCACTGCACTCACTTTGTACACAGTATATAAGAAAAACTCCACCGGAGTTTTTCTTATATGAATACTTCGATTGTACATATCTTTGTAACGAAAGGGAAATTTGAAAAACCGAAACCTGTCCCATGATTTTATTGGTAATACGAATACAACAAGGTATGAGGGAACCGCTAGAATTAAAATTTTATTTTGAGGATTTGGACAATGTTACTTAGTCCCTTTAAGGCATATAGGCATACTTATGTCGACTAAAATTTGGGGGATTTTGTGGCTTGTTTTGCGATGTTGTACGACAGTCGTACAAATAAATGGGTGTCGTGCGTCGAAAAATCTGTCTGTGCTTGAAATTCGGTCCGGTGGTCGTATACGAAATGTGCAAGAAGGTCTCAAGTTACTCCTTGATTACCAAAACAGTTGCTGACTTCTCTGTCGGTCGCTGTTGTGTAAGCATCTATTAAAATGACATTGGTGTTGGTATTATATTCTGTTGTATTTATGTAGTAACTGTAATTTGACCTGACGAAGATCCTGCTAGAATTGAAAGCTATAGGCTGCATATATACGACTCTCAAAATGTCATTCATAAGGTGTACGAAATTTAACCAAGACAGGAATGTACATTTCGTACGACAGAATCAGATTGAACGTGTGTTTCATTGTGAGCAGGGCTTTATACGGATAATCAAAGCGGGTTTCATACGTAGGCAAGAGGAAACAACACATGGCAGAACCACTATAGTCTGCAGCCGATTCAGACAAGGGATCATCATTCTATTCATATTATTTTCAGATTGTTAGCGTGCAATTCTCCGACAGCCTCTATAATCCCTTCACATATTATATAGCAATGTCCTTCATGATATACAGGTAAACACGTTTATACCAAATGGCAGCATCAGTAATTGAGATCAAGACGAATATTATTCAACGATCTCCACAAGCATTGACCTGCAGTGACGTCGCTATACGGGGTGTGGGCCATATTCCCCAGTATAATTCCCCATAATAGTTTGACAATATAAAAATATGTATACATAAAAGGGGAATCATTTAGAAAATAAAACATACATAGTGTGTGCCCCCCCCCCCCTCCCTCAAATAGTCTGACCACATTACACCACTTTCGACCTGATCTCAAGATTATTATCCACAATTCGTTGGATACACATTGACTGTCAACACGAATATTGCATGAGAAATGTTGCATGAGAAATATTGCATGAGAAATGCTATTCTGCATGTAGATATCATTAAAAGAAATTAACCCCTCACAAAAAGTTCCGCAATTCAAGTTTGTACGTTCATAACACGCTTCCCCTATATTATCTTGTAACATTAAATTGGTATCATTAAAAATCCTGTTTATTCCTCTTGATATTGATATCCAAATAACCCCATTCGTAATGGATATGTTATTGTGGAATGTGCATTACACCGAAATATGGGGCCAAGTCAAGGTTGAAATGTTGCAAAATGCATCGTTATTTGTGTTCCCATTCAAAAACACACTTACATCTCCAAACAAAATAAAATTCGCATTGACAATAACGTTGTATTTTGCGACAATTCACTTTTGACACGGCTCCATATTCATTACATAATCATTATAAATGAGGCATCGGTGTAAAGGGGAATAAACATGCTTGTCAATTACATGTACCATCAAATTCGATTAGGATCACTTCATACCAAAATAGATATCAACGCACAAACTTGAATTTCGGAACTTTTTGTGAGGGGTTTATAATATGATTATGTCACTTCGTTTTTGAAAATCGCAGCACGATTGTGTTATATAATTTGAAAATCGCAAGACATTTTATTAAAGGGACTTAGTAACATTGTCCAAATCCTCAAAATAAAATGTTAATTCTAGCGGTTCCCTCATACCTTGTTGTATTCGTATTAACAAACAAATCATGGGACAGGTTTCGGTTTTTAGCTCATCCGGCCCGAAGGGCCCGATGAGCTTATGCCATGCCGTTGCGTCCGTCGTCCGTCCGTCCTTCCGTCCTTCCGTCCGTCCGTCCTTCCGTCCGTCCGTCCGTCCACAGTTTTCAAAATGCTTCTTCTTCGTTATTTTTCAACCGATTTTGATTCTGATTGTTTCATAAGATAGGGCTAGGAGGGGGATTTAAAACTTCTACACAGAATTTTGAAATTTTTCTCCATTAATTAATTATGGTAATTTATGCAAATTTATTCCAAAAATCACAAAAAATGCTTCTACTCCTTCATTTCTCGACCGATTTTGATTTGGTTTGCTTTATCTGGTAGAGCTAACTTTGGTACACTAAACTTCTACACAGAATGTTGAAATTTTTCTCCATTAATTAATTATGGTAATTTATGCAAATTTATTCAAAAAATCACAAAAAATGCTTCTTCTCCTTCATTTCTCGACCGATTTTGATTTGGTTTGCTTTATCTGGTAGAGCTAACTGTGGTACACTAAACTTCTACACAGAATTTTGAAATTTTTTTCCATTAATTAATTATGGTAATTTATGCAAATTTATTCCAAATATCACAAAAAATGCTTCTTCTCCTTCATTTCTCGACCGATTTTGATTTGGTTTGCTTTATCTGGTAGAGCTAACTTTGGTACACTAAACTTCTACACAGAATTTTGAAATTTTTCTCCATTAATTAATTATGGTAATTTATGCAAATTTATTCCAAAAATCACAAAAAATGCTTCTTCTCCTTCATTTCTCGACCGATTTTTATTTGGTTTGCTTTATCTGGTAGAGCTAACTTTGGTACACTAAACTTCTACACAGAATTTTGAAATTTTTCTCCATTAATTAATTATGGTAATTTTTTATTTATTTATTTATTTATTTTTTATTTTTTATTTATTTATTTATTTTTATTTATTTTTATTTTATAAAAAAAAAAAAAAATTTTGGTTATTTTGTTTACATTTTTTTATTTATTTATTATTATTTTTATTTATTTATTTATTTATTTTTTCCCCATGTCCCTTCTGGGGCGTCAAATTTATATTTTTTTTGCTCTAATTAAAAAAATTAAAAAAATTTATGTCCCTTCCAGGGCAGTTTTTGACCAGTTGAAAAGTGTACCACATGAAATTTGCGATATTTGATGTTGCGAGATGCCGGATGAGCGCTACGTCATTGACGTTCTGGTTCAAATTTCCCTTTCGTTACAAAGATATGTACGATCGAAGTATTCAGATAAGAAAAACTCCGGGCGAGTTTTTCTTCTGTGTACAAAGTGAGTGCAGTGAGTTAGTGAATATCACTTTGTATTTTCACTCATTACTTGGCCATGCAATGTCCATTTGACTTGAAATGTTCACACAATACCCTGTGGACATATGAGATAACAACAATATACATTGTATCAACCCTTCATCACTTTTTGCACATGTCAACAAAGTTACTAGATCCCTTTAATGGGGAAGGAAACGCTGTATTTTTTCGCTTATATACTGTAAGACATAATTCCTGTCACTTCTAGGCCCCGTAACAGAAAGAGATACAATCGATTGTAAGTTACAATTAATTGTAAGTCAGATCACTGTGTTCTAAAATGCGCAAATCTGATTGGTTGAAACGCGCAAAGTTTCTGACTTACAAAAGGGCATGGCAATCATGTGACTGTGTTGAGCCAATCATTGACTAGTAGTTTAGTAAATCATATTAATATATAGCGCATACTAGTCACTATGACTCTCTATGCGCTTTACAAAAAATACTAAATTGAATAAACAAAATACACCATACAAATACAAAATACATCAAAATAATACAATTAAGGAAAATATAAACTACAATGCAGTCTATAAAAAAAAAACGTCTTTAAGGACATCACTAAACAATCTGTACTTGTTATGTCCCTCAATTTTGTATGGACGCTCATTCCATAACATGGGTGCTACAGTTGCAAATGCACGATCCCCATCATGTATGTGTCTCTGTTTTGGGGGCTATATACCAAGAGGTTCTTATAGTTAAAGGGTGACTAAATTACAAACGCATGTTGACTTTTGTTGATCTGTAATAATGAATACATCACATATCTGTTGACTATTTGATGTACATTTCTGTCATATTTGTTCTATTATGTTTTCTATTACTTTTATTCTACCTGCTAAGCTTCACCCCTAAAAAAACTCCTCCAGAAGCAATTGACTTTTGTGACATCATAATACCATTCAACCATCAGTCAGCTAGATGAACAAAAGACACTGGTATGTCCCTTGCTATCAACTGACCACCTGTTTACAATAGCATTGCATGTTTTATACAATGCCCACTCACCATGAAAAGAAGGGTTTCAATGAAAACATCCAACCAGGAACCCGGAAATAGTAGTGGTTCCGTAAGTGGTGGAAATTAATTGCTTTGTTTATGAATTACTCAACCCTTTGCAAAATGTTAGGTATCTATTTGATATCACAAAACAGTACCAAAACATGTAGTAATGTGTTGTTATTTGCCCAGTGGTCCCCTGGAACGAAGATTTCTAATTGATTTGTATGGTATCAATATATCGGCCAGGTAAGTTGGTGAATTGTTTATTAGTACCTTATGGCACAAAATAATTATTTTGTAAATAATCTTTTTTTTTACTGGAAACCAATGCAGACATGTCAACATAGGCGTTACAGGATCTCTCCGACTGCCCGCATGATCAGTCTTGTATCATTGTTTTACAGTACTTATAATGTTTATCTTAAAAATGTCCTTGTTTTACCAATGCAGAATTGGGCGTATAGATCCAAGAAAGGTGTATTGTACAGGGAGAAAGTCAATACTTATAAACAAAAACGAGTCCTCATGAATGAATGAATGAGCTGACCGATATAATTATTAAGTAATTGTCCTGCCAGCTTATAGGCGTGCGTGACGGGGGGGGGGGGGGGGGGGGGGGGGGGCACATCCCCTTGCCCCCATCATGCACGCGTAAGGCTGGGAGGACCATTACTTGATACTATCGGTCAGCTTTATTTGGGACAATTAAAAGGGGGGAATCGGTCAGCTATCGGTCAGCTATGTTTGCCCCCATCCCTTGCCAGTTTAAAAATATTTATAAAAAAACACAATTTGGGCCAAAACTCTAAGAAAAGAAAACAAAACACATTTTGCAGAAAAGGTTTGGCTAATTTTAAAAACACATCAACAAATCTTCGGTCGGATGGTCGAAATGGGTTGATTTTTGTTGAAGACACAAAGGATTTTATTCGGGCAACGACCTAAATCCCCCCTTATCCACTAAACAAAAAATTCCCGTACACACACGTGGCTTCCAACTCATTGAAAAATCAATCATATTCATGTATGGATTGAATTTCTGCAGAATTATTTTGAGTGGACTGCTATCCCTCCTCCGGGGATGAAAAAACCGTGTTAAAAGGTGCTGAGCAGTATACTAATTTGTACCGACATTGAATATTGAACAAGTCATACAGTAGTTCGTGGTCATGTGAGGATCATTATACATGTACACGACTGAAAAAGGGGGCGAGATTAAAGGGGGGAGGTTTTCTCTGTATACTCTGTATGTTTGTGATTGCTTGCTTGTCTGTTGGTGGGTTTGTTTGTTTGTTTGCTTGTTGATGTTTGTTTGTGTGTTTGTTTGTTTGTTTGTTTGTTTGTTTGTTTGTGTGTTTGTTTGTTTGTTTGTTTGTGTGTTTCTTTGTTTTCCATGTTTGTTTGTCTGCTAGTGCATGCTTGTTTGTTTGCTTGTCTCTGTTATGTTTTCCCCCGGAATGATTCGAATGAGTTTAAGAAATACCATGAGGAGATGGACATCACCGGTCTAGCAACCCGTGGCGCTCGGGTTCGATGCACAGCGTTTTATTGTTGGAAAATGTAACAATTTGACAAACAAATGGTGCAAATATACAATACGATTACTTGAAGAAGGTGATTTTTTTTTATTTGAGCTGTGAAATGCAACTGCTCATAAACTCATACCGGTAAACAAAATATGTCAATCATTGCAAGGTTATAAAATATAACAGTCAGAGATAGTATTTTTTAATATTTTAAAATGATTTTTATGATTGTTTAAATCCTGAAAGCAATTTTTATCTTTTTGTCAGCCTCCACACTAAAATGTTTCTCTCCTGTCCTAATCGGGGAAAGTAGAATTGTACTTTCCTAAACTGAAAATGTACTTGCCCTCTTATGCTTACTTCTAAAGATGAGATGTAAGCATTAGTAATTACAGTTTTCCCACGCGTAGTTGATCAATTTAGCTACCCAATCAGCAATCGGGCAACCAAACTAGACCATTTATGAAATGTTACTTGCCCAACATTAATTTGTACTTGCCCTGGGCAAGAGGGCAAGTGCTAGTGTTGATTAGTGAGCCCTGCTTTTAATGATTTTGTAGTATTTTAAGCATAATTGGGGGGAAATGTATCACAATTGATCTATTTTGAAGTATTTGTAACATAATACATAACAAACAAAACAAAAACAAAAGATGCTTCTACAACACACAAGTCTATTTTTTTTTTAATCGAGACGATTTAAATCGTGATTTAAAACGCGATTTAAATTAAAGCAATTTAAATCGCGCCAACCATGCTCACAGTGAATTAGCATCCCAATTTTTACCCCAAACCTGCAAGGGGCATTTGAAACGGTTTGTCTGTAAAATGTATGACCGTCAAGGCTATCATAAACCTGTGGTGAAAACATACTTGGGCGGTTACGATCAGGGATCGCTTGTCGTATATGAGAATAATTATGTGGTTACATTCCACCAATATATTGTATAATATTCCACCCAGGCGCGCCGGAAGCAGTTTTGGATTGGGGGGGGGGGGGGGGGGGGGGGGCAAAGACCTAAGGGGGCTCACTATTTGTTTGTGTGTAGGGGCTCATGCCCAAACACACTCACAGGGTTGCCAACTTCACGGGCGTAGCAACTTACGTAATACCTATTCATCAGGGGGGGATGAACGAAGATCACCCCCCCCCCCCCCCCCCCCCAGTTGAATGGGTATCAATATCAATGACATGTCTACGCCCGTGGCCAACTTTGAGCCAGAGGTGAGAGTAAGACATTGCGAGGGAGCGAAGTAACTGAGCGGGGGGAGGGTGTGGGAGGGGGGTGTCCCCCCTCCCACGGTAGGGAGCTTTTGCATTTTTGGACTTGAAATTGTGCAATCTGGTGCATACCTAGATAGGAAATTCGGGCTTAGATTAACTGTATCTGGGAAAGCGTGTTATGATTTGATCGACCAGAAATTTTAAATATATTTTTCACGAAGAAAATAAATAATTGACACACTAATAAATATGCACCCCAACACACACATAAATATTGTAGTGTCATACACAGTTCCAACATAAACCATATGCCACATTATGTATGATCCAACAACATAGCCTACAGCCAATAATGAGTCCCGAGGGAGCGAAGCGACCAAGGCTGGGGCAGAGCCAGAGGGGGGGGGGGGGGGGGGGGGGGGGAAGGGGTATCCCTCCCACGGGGAAGATTTTGCATTTATATACTGTACTTGAAATTGTGCAATTTGGTGCACGTCACACAAGCAGCCAGAGCAATGCCAGCCTACACGGGAACTAAGTGGCCCGGTACAGACAAAGTACTCACCCCAGACCATATAATATACGCAAGTTACACAACAAACTGAGATATATCTGTTCGCGCGCGAAGCGCTCAGCGAAAACTTAAAATGGATGTATAAATTAGTTTTAGAATTAACAAGTCATACATACATTTTATTTTTTCTTTCCCACTTCTTCTTCTTTTTTTCTTTCTTTTTTTATGGGGGGGGGCTCGGGGGTACGGGGGGGGCAAAAATAGCGTTTTGCCACCCCAACGTTCCCCCAATTTTGGATTGGGGGAGGGGGCCGATCGCTCCCCCCCCCCCCCCCCCCCCACCCCCCCACTCACGGCGCCTATGCTTCCACACCCACTCTGGCGTACGCGTTGGAAGGGGCGCGGGATGCAGCACCACCCCACCCCCCCTCCCCCGCACCCACGAGAGTTTTAAAACACCCCAGTATGGGCAGTAACCGGAGCACACCTTCCCCGCTCACCTCAATCTAATAATATCACATTTAACGCCCCCACGTGGCAAAGTATATGAATATACTATTTCAGTAACTTCTAACCAATGTAACCTTATACACAATATTACCAATAACCCTACATAATAAACTAACTCCCTAACATAAACATAATAGAAAAAAACAGTAATACAATAATTAATACTTAATACATAACAAACACTACTTCCAATCAACCAACAATCATACCTACAATCAATCATTCAACCCTACATCATACAATCAATCAAATCCAACCATACCAACCTAACCTCAAACAACTAACCTACACAACTTTTACCTTACACACACAATACAGCTAATCCTTACAACGCTTCAATACTCAAACTCAGCTAATCATACTCAGCACAAAACATCCCAAGCTACCTCAAACCGAATCACCCCCCCCTTACCAACCAAAATAACCTCTCTACACAGTATAACTAACTCCCCCGCCCTCAACTCCCCCAACCACCTCAACACCATATAATACACTTCTATCAAACAACAACCATCAATACAAACAAAACCATACAACACCTACCAACCTACAAACAACTCCACCACTCAAACTCCATCCACTCAACCACCACCTCCCAACAAAACCACAACAATAACAATAAAACAACACTTTCCACCCAAACACACACTTAAACACCAATCCAACCACACTCTAATTTTTCCACACACAATCCCATCCACCTAACTACCCATCAAATCCATCCCCCTAACAACCCCCAACCCATACTAACACACCACACACACCAAACACAAACCCCCCACCACCCATCAAACACCCACCCCACAACCAACACCATTCCAACCCACATCCACCTACACCTAAAATTAAAAATAAAACCCCCTAACTCCTCATATCTTCTTTATCTACCCCTCACCACCCCTCCTCCCTATCCCTCCTTACCCCATCTATTCACACACCCCACTTCCTCCCACTTCATACATCCTTCTATTAATACTCAACTTACCCCCTCATCTCCCCTCCACTACACACTCCCATCACCTCCAACCTCACTCCCACTAACACTCCTACATTCAACACACTCCAACCCTCCAAAACTCCCCACAAATCCCCAACCCCAACCCCTCCCCCACAAAAATCCCCCCTCCCCCATCCCCCATCCTCATACACCCCCCACCCCCCCCTCCCCCCTTCAACTTTCCAACCAACCCCCCCCCCCCTCCAAAAATCACATCCCCCAACCACCCTAACCCCCCCCCCAAAAACTCCCTCCCACAACTCCCCTCACAAACAAATTCCCCTCAAAACAACACAAAAACACCAAACACATACACAACCTCAAACCCCCCCCTCCTATCACAAACCCCCACCCCATACAAAAACAAAACTCTTCACAACCAATCCCAACACACAAAAACATACACCCAACCCCCCCATCCACAAAACAATAAACAAAAAACACACACCCACCACCCACCAAACCCCCCATCCAACCCTACCCACCAAACCCTCACACTAAAACCAACACCACAACCCCCCCCACCCCCCAACACAAACACCACAAACACACCCCACCAACACACCCCACAACAACCCCCCCCACAACCCCCCCCCCAACCACACCACCACACCACCAAACACCCAACCCTCACACCCCAAACACTACACCCCACTAACACAAACCAACACCCACCCACCCCCACAACCCACACCAAACCCCCCCACACAACACCCACCCCCACCCCAACAAACACAACACCCCAACAAACCCACACAACCCCACAAACCCACAACAAACCCACAACAACAAACACTAAACCATCCACCATCCACACCCAACCACACTAACAATCACCCCCAACCAAACCACCCCCCCAACCCCACACACCACAACAAACCCAAACACACAACCCAACCCCACCAACCAAACCCCAACCCAAAACCCCCAACACACAAACACCACAACCACACACACCCAAACACCAACCCCACACCACAACCCACCCCACCACCCAACACCCACCACCAACCCACCCAAACCACACCCCCAACCATAAACCAAAACACACCACCCCCCCCCCACCACCCCCCAACCCACACACCACCACCAACCCCACACCAACACACACACCCACAACCCCCCACCCCCCAACCCCCACAACCCCAACCAACACCAACCCCACAATAA
>JBAMJV010014597.1:0-23843 GCA_037951105.1 Echinarachnius parma
GGAAAATATCATTCCCATCTGACATTGCTAACTATGGTAATCAAAAAATCACATTTTTCTCAGAACTTGAAATTATGGATGTAGTACCTTTTGCAACCGAGCTCTTCAAATATGATAAGATAAAATGAATACAAAAAGAAGTCCCCGTAAAATACAAATTGCAGATCGCGGTCATTATACGCGGTGGGAAGGATTGTTATTAGATAATATGCATATGGAGAAAATACAGACCTGCTACGTTAGTTGTATACAAATGAAGTAAGCATGTACAGGCTCATACACACAATCTGTGTACACTGATTCATACGTATTAATGAATACGTCATTTACACTGAGTACAGTCTGTGATTACTGGGATATTGTTTGCATGCTTTGGAAATTGTTATCATTGTTCGCCCAAATGTCAGTCGGTGGCGTTCTGTACTCTTTTTTATGTTTGATCTAAACAAGACTGAGCTATAACGGATGCAACCATCCATGCAACTGCATGTTTACGAATAAACGGTGAATTTAGGAATATAATATTTTTTGTTTATTCTGTCACGCATTTAGATGATAAAGGGTGGACATATGCAGTGTTTATAACACAGCATTAACATGTCAATTAAATTACATTCATTGTGCATAAGGATATTTTAAAGGGGAGCACCAGGCAATGGACAACAAATAATTTCATGTTTTGGTACCGTTTTGTTGATATAAAATAGATACCAACATTTCGCAAACGGTTGTGTAATTCATAAACAAAGCAATTCATTTCCACAACTTACGGAACCACTACTAGTTTCTGGTTCCGTATGTGCCAAACATTTGCGAGTGCGCCAATGCTATTCACGCATACGTTTGGAGACAATAGAAACTCGAGCGATTCGTTCGCTATGGACAAAGTAGTCTCGTACATGCAGACCCATGAACGCATGCTTTAGAATGTTGATGCGTTTTCCAATTATATTATATCTCAACACCAACATGAGAACCGAACAATAATGATAACAATAAGAAATAAATATATGCATACAGATGCTGAGCACAGCTAATGACGCATTGTTGCTGATATTCATACCGTCTATAACGGGTAGATATGACTCTTATTTGTATGACATAGTCATAGTGTACAGTGCTAAACCCTTTTCGACATACGCAAATGTTTTCTTTTTTATGATGGGCGCCATGGGAAACATGTTGACAAAAGACTATCAACTCTTGTTTGGAATGTGTGAACAAGACAATTTCCTAGAAAATGTTATAAATCTATTAAAGTCGTCAAAATAAAAAAGTATGCATATATGTATGTACATAGGCGTACCCAGTCTGTGCCAGTTAAATCGCACTTCCTGCACGTAATACCATCGAGCGACCATGCCCATTCTCTCGGCACACGGCTGAGTGCACACTTACAATGGCGCGCGGATTGCTTGTTGTTCGATGCTATTACAGTCAGTAAGTGCGATTTAACAGGCACTGACTTGGTGAAAATTGACAAAATGGGAGCCTGACATGGTGTCACTCACAGCGCCCTAAAACAAAAACTACATGACCAAAATTACTGTTCTTGGTATCGGTTTTCATTGGAAAAAACACCCTATCAGATGGACATAATTATTCTGGGACTTTATTTTGGAAAGTGCCCCGTTCCGTTTTTGATGGGCCATCCTGTATTACAATTCAACCATGATACGTAAACACTCTGAAGCACCATAAGGCCCTGTGTGATGCTGCTATACAGAGTGAGTCAGAAAAAATGTCCCATCTTGTTAAAATTGACTTGTTTGATATAATATTATGAACATTTAATCATGGGTTTCATTATGTATTGGTAGAGTTATCCTCCCAGCATATTTTGGTATCCTTTTCGTTTGAATCTCTGCACGCATGACTGAACATCAGACAATTTTTAGAAGACTGCAAAATCTAACTTGCGCCAAGTGTCTGGCTGAGGAATAAAACAGTGTTTTGAACAAAGACAGTCAGACAGGCATACACACGCACACACATACACAAACATACGCACACACAGTACAAATTGTTTCATAATGCAGTGTTAACATTTCCCTTTTTCTGATTAAGCATTGGTTTTTATCAACATCCATAATTCTATTACTTGTGCTACTCAAACAGAGCTCAACATAAGTAACTGCTGCCAAACCAGGCAAATCCTTTTGTAGGCAAGTACAACAAAAGCACAACTATCCATTGTAAATTGCCATTGTTAACCAACAAAAGACATAACCAGCGAGATACATTTTGATTGTTATTGTACCTACGTATTAAGATAGCACATTGGATTCATGTGCACTTGATGATGGGGGTGGTGGTGGTGGTGGTGGTGGCGATTGTGCCACTTAAACATTCAGCGATCTTGATAAAAATCAATGCTTAATCAGAAAAAGGGAAATGTTAACACTGCTTTATGATTTGTACAGACCTTCACCACAGAGTCGGGACTACTGCATGAAAACACACAATTAAACTCGGGACATTTTAAAAAGTCGGGACCGAAATCCCGGTCCCCACATTTTTTACCGCTTATTTTGCGTGCAAAGTGATCTATAGATGGCGCTATTCATTATAAGCTATTAATACTAAAGTGCCGGAAATAATGTGTGTTTTCTTTTTTGTGTGTTTTGATGGCACGCTATTGAGAAACACGCATTCATAGTTTGGAATTTTCCGGTGCCCTTGGTGGAATAACGCCATCTGTGGCGGTAAATGGCCATGCATGGAGCGTGATCATGGACGGCACTGATATTGGTGATGGATGGTCATGATAAATGAGGATGATGATGGTGATGGACGATAAGTGATGGTGATGAAGGAAGGTGTACCACAGGTTCATAATTGGACCCGGGACTACTAATAGAATATGCACGTGAAAGGTGGTCCTCGGATTGTTGTGTAGGTGTGTATGTGTGTTTTAACTCTGTGTGCGTGTGTGTGTGTGAGTGTAAGTGGGGGTGTGTTTGTGTGTGTGTGTGTGTGTGTGTTTCTGTCTGTCTGACTGTCTTTGTTCAAAACACTGTTTTATTCCTCAGCCAGCCACTTGGCACAAGTGAGATTTTGCAGTCTTCTAAAGATTGTCTGCTGTTCAGTCATGCGTGCAGAGTTTCAAATGAAAAGGATACCAAAATATGCTGGGAGGATAACTCTACCAATACAAATCATGAAACCCATGATTAAATGTTCATATATCAAACAAGACAACTTTAACAAGATGGGACATTTTTTCTGACTCACTCTGTACACTTCTAGTGTGCCACGCTGAAGACCAACGATGATAAATATCTACATATATAATACCTAATTCAGACACATCGCCCAAACAGATCTGTCCTCCCAAGGAAAAAAGCAGTATCTGACATTTTTGTTGATTTTTCACTTTTTTGCAGAAAAATACTTAATAAACAATGCTCTTTCATGTGATACATTCAGTTTTCTGAAAACAATTTGGGAACACCATTTTTTCCCAACCCTCAAACGCAGTATCTACAGTCAACCTCCACTTTCCCAAGGAAAAAAAACAGTATCTACACAGCTAGTCTCGCCACAAGACAAACCAATTATTTATAAGCAGACAATATGAATAATGCGCATTTATAATAATTATATCTTGTATGAACAAATTTCGCTACTTATATGAATTGCGAAGCACAAAATATTGAAGCAAATTTAACATATAAGTGCATTTTGCAATACGACCAACATTCTTCTATAAAGCGCAGAGTTTGTAACAAAGGCTATTCAAGTATGCATGAAAGTGCGTGTACCTCTGCCACATTCACACAATGCACAGACTGACTGCGCTCGGCATATGATGCTTTGCAGTGTGTTAATGGCATGTGATTTTAACGCATACATACATGCAATTGAGTCATGTATGTACAGTAATGCAGGGGCGTCGATCTGTTCGGAAACACAATACATTGGGGGGGGGGGGGGGGGGCGAGCATTGTTTGTGAACAATAGCTCGCCCCCCCCCCCCCCCCCCCCCCCCCCTCCCCCCAATGTATTGTGTTTTTCCGGACAGATCGGCGTCCCTGCAGTAATGCAGTCCTAATCTTCCACTAAATTAAGCTCTTCAGTGCCAGCATGGATTAGCAAGAATTGTTTTATCCATAACATAAGGCATAATTCATCACCCTCCAAATTTCTATGTAGATACTGCGTTTTTCCTTGGGGAAATCGATCACGCACCGTGTTGGGAGCATGTAACATGCATTATTCCATATTTAAAGTAACTTAAGACTTGATAAGAGAGGGCGCTCTTTATCATTTCAAAGTTTTGTTTTAACTCTAACTTATACACTTTTATAACAAATGTATAAACAATCATTTTTGCCTGGTTAATGAATACAATTCATGCTTCGTATTTTCTTTCATTGCGGAAATATGGGCCAATAAGTCCCTTTTTAAAGAAAAATGTGACTCGCCTAGAGAGGGCGCTTTTTAATTAATCAAACTTTTTTCCCTTTAAAGTATGTTAATAGTACATACAGAATATATCCGAAATATTTTCGATTGTTTTATCCATAACGTAAGGCATAATTTAACACCCTCCGAATTTCTATGTAGATACTGCTTTTTTCCTTGGGGAAATCGGTCACGAACCATGGATTTTCCCAAAGTATCTACATTTTCATGAAAATTTCAAAATTAAACGGACAATTCAATTGTTCGTGTATGAAGAAAAATAGACACCTATATAGCCTTTAAACAGTATCTACACAGCTAGTCTCGCCACAAGACAAACCAATTATTTATAAGCAGACAATATGAATAATGCGCATTTATAATAATTATATCTTGTATGAACAAATTTCGCTACTTATATGAATTGCGAAGCACAAAATATTGAAGCAAATTTAACATATAAGTGCATTTTGCAATACGACCAACATTCTTCTATAAAGCGCAGAGTTTGTGACAAAGGCTATTCAAGTATGCATGAAAGTGCGTGTACCTCTGCCACATTCACACAATGCACAGACTGACTGCGCACGGCATATGATGCTTTGCAGTGTGTTAATGGCATGTGATTTTAACGCATACATACATGCAATTGAGTCATGTATGTACAGTAATGCAGGGGCGTCGATCTGTTCGGAAAACACAATACATTGGGGGGGGGGGGGGGGGGGCGAGCATTGTTTGTGAACAATAGCTCGCCCCCCCCCCCCCCCCCCTCCCCCAATGTATTGTGTTTTTCCGGACAGATCGGCGTCCCTGCAGTAATGCAGTCCTAATCTTCCACTAAATTAAGCTCTTCAGTGCCAGCATGGATTAGCAAGAATTGTTTTATCCATAACATAAGGCATAATTCATCACCCTCCAAATTTCTATGTAGATACTGCTTTTTTCCTTGGGGAAATCGATCACGCACCGTGTTGGGAGCATGTAACATGCATTATTCCATATTTAAAGTAACTTAAGACTTGATAAGAGAGGGCGCTCTTTATCATTTCAAAGTTTTGTTTAACTCTAACTTATACACTTTTATAACAAATGTATAAACAATCATTTTTTGCCTGGTTAATGAATACAATTCATGCTTCGTATTTTCTTTCATTGCGGAAATATGGGCCAATAAGTCCCTTTTTAAAGAAAAATGTGACTCGCCTAGAGAGGGCGCTTTTTAATTAATCAAACTTTTTCCCCTTTAAAGTATGTTAATAGTACATACAGAATATATCCGAAATATTTTCGATTGTTTTATCCATAACGTAAGGCATAATTTAACACCCTCCGAATTTCTATGTAGATACTGTTTTTTTCCTTGGGGAAATCGGTCACGAACCATGGATTTTCCCAAAGTATCTACATTTTCATGAAAATTTCAAAATTAAACGGACAATTCAATTGTTCGTGTATGAAGAAAAATAGACACCTATATAGCCTTTAAACAGTATCTACACAGCTATTCTCGCCACAAGACAAACCAATTATTTATAAGCAGACAATATGAATAATGCGCATTTATAATAATTATATCTTGTATGAACAAATTTCGCTACTTATATGAATTGCGAAGCACAAAATATTGAAGCAAATTTAACATATAAGTGCATTTTGCAATACGACCAACATTCTTCTATAAAGCGCAGAGTTTGTGACAAAGGCTATTCAAGTATGCATGAAAGTGCGTGTACCTCTGCCACATTCACACAATGCACAGACTGACTGCGCACGGCATATGATGCTTTGCAGTGTGTTAATGGCATGTGATTTTAACGCATACATACATGCAATTGAGTCATGTATGTACAGTAATGCAGGGGCGTCGATCTGTTCGGAAAACACAATACATTGGGGGGAGGGGGGGGGGGGGGCGAGCATTGTTTGTGAACAATAGCTCGCCCCCCCCCCCCCCCCTCCCCCAATGTATTGTGTTTTTCCGGACAGATCGGCGTCCCTGCAGTAATGCAGTCCTAATCTTCCACTAAATTAAGCTCTTCAGTGCCAGCATGGATTAGCAAGAATTGTTTTATCCATAACATAAGGCATAATTCATCACCCTCCAAATTTCTATGTAGATACTGCGTTTTTCCTTGGGGAAATCGATCACGCACCGTGTTGGGAGCATGTAACATGCATTATTCCATATTTAAAGTAACTTAAGACTTGATAAGAGAGGGCGCTCTTTATCATTTCAAAGTTTTGTTTTAACTCTAACTTATACACTTTTATAACAAATGTATAAACAATCATTTTTGCCTGGTTAATGAATACAATTCATGCTTCGTATTTTCTTTCATTGCGGAAATATGGGCCAATAAGTCCCTTTTTAAAGAAAAATGTGACTCGCCTAGAGAGGGCGCTTTTTAATTAATCAAACTTTTTTCCCTTTAAAGTATGTTAATAGTACATACAGAATATATCCGAAATATTTTCGATTGTTTTATCCATAACGTAAGGCATAATTTAACACCCTCCGAATTTCTATGTAGATACTGCTTTTTTCCTTGGGGAAATCGGTCACGAACCATGGATTTTCCCAAAGTATCTACATTTTCATGAAAATTTCAAAATTAAACGGACAATTTAATTGTTCGTGTATGAAGAAAAATAGACACCTATATAGCCTTTAAACAGTATCTACATAGCTAGTCTCGCCACAAGACAAACCAATTATTTATAAGCAGACAATATGAATAATGCGCATTTATAATAATTATATCTTGTATGAACAAATTTCGCTACTTATATGAATTGCGAAGCACAAAATATTGAAGCAAATTTAACATTATAAGTGCATTTTGCAATACGACCAACATTCTTCTATAAAGCGCAGAGTTTGTGACAAAGGCTATTTAAGTATGCATGAAAGTGCGTGTACCTCTGCCACATTCACACAATGCACAGACTGACTGCGCACGGCATATGATGCTTTGCAGTGTGTTAATGGCATGTGATTTTAACGCATACATACATGCAATTGAGTCATGTATGTACAGTAATGCAGGGGCGTCGATCTGTTCGTAAAACACAATACATTGGGGGGGGGGGGGGGGGGCGAGCATTGTTTGTGAACAATAGCTCGCCCCCCCCCCCCCCCCTCCCCCAATGTATTGTGTTTTTCCGGACAGATCGGCGTCCCTGCAGTAATGCAGTCCTAATCTTCCACTAAATTAAGCTCTTCAGTGCCAGCATGGATTAGCAAGAATTGTTTTATCCATAACATAAGGCATAATTCATCACCCTCCAAATTTCTATGTAGATACTGCTTTTTTCCTTGGGAAATCGATCACGCACCGTGTTGGGAGCATGTAACATGCATTATTCCATATTTAAAGTAACTTAAGACTTGATAAGAGAGGGCGCTCTTTATCATTTCAAAGTTTTGTTTTAACTCTAACTTATACACTTTTATAACAAATGTATAAACAATCATTTTTGCCTGGTTAATGAATACAATTTATGCTTCGTATTTTCTTTCATTGCGGAAATATGGGCCAATAAGTCCCTTTTAAAAGAAAAATGTGACTCGCCTAGAGAGGGCGCTTTTTAATTAATCAAACTTTTTTCCCTTTAAAGTATGTTAATAGTACATACAGAATATATCCGAAATATTTTCGATTGTTTTATCCATAACGTAAGGCATAATTTAACACCCTCCGAATTTCTATGTAGATACTGCTTTTTTCCTTGGGGAAATCGGTCACGAACCATGGATTTTCCCAAAGTATCTACATTTTCATGAAAATTTCAAAATTAAACGGACAATTCAATTGTTCGTGTATGAAGAAAAATAGACACCTATATAGCCTTTAAACAGTATCTACACAGCTAGTCTCGCCACAAGACAAACCAATTATTTATAAGCAGACAATATGAATAATGCGCATTTATAATAATTATATCTTGTATGAACAAATTTCGCTACTTATATTGAATTGCGAAGCACAAAATATTGAAGCAAATTTAACATATAAGTGCATTTTGCAATACGACCAACATTCTTCTATAAAGCGCAGAGTTTGTGACAAAGGCTATTCAAGTATGCATGAAAGTGCGTGTACCTCTGCCACATTCACACAATGCACAGACTGACTGCGCACGGCATATGATGCTGTGCAGTGTGTTAATGGCAAGTGATTTTAACGCATACATACATGCAATTGAGTCATGTATGTACAGTAATGCAGGGGCGTCGATCTGTTCGGAAAACACAATACATTGGGGGGGGGGGGGGGGGGGGGGGCGAGCATTGTTTGTGAACAATAGCTCGCCCCCCCCCCCCCCCCCCCCCCCAATGTATTGTGTTTTCCGGAGAGATCGGCGTCCCTGCAGTAATGCAGTCCTAATCTTCTACTAAATTAAGCTCTTCAGTGCCAGCATGGATTAGTAAGAATTGTTTTATCCATAACATAAGGCATAATTCATCACCCTCCAAATTTCTATGTAGATACTGCGTTTTTCCTTGGGGAAATCGATCACGCACCGTGTTGGGAGCATGTAACATGCATTATTCCATATTTAAAGTAACTTAAGACTTGATAACTTTTATAACAAATGTATAAACAATCATTTTTGCCTGGTTAATGAATACAATTCATGCTTCGTATTTTCTTTCATTGCGGAAATATGGGCCAATAAGTCCCTTTTTAAAGAAAATGTGACTCGCCTAGAGAGGGCGCTTTTTAATTAATCAAACTTTTTTCCCTTTAAAGTATGTTAATAGTTCATACAGAATATATCCGAAATATTTTCGATTGTTTTATCCATAACGTAAGGCATAATTTAACACCCTCCGAATTTCTATGTAGATACTGCTTTTTTCCTTGGGAAATCGGTCACGAACCATGGATTTTCCCAAAGTATCTACATTTTCATGAACATTTCAAAATTAAACGGACAATTCAATTGTTCGTGTATGAAGAAAAATAGACACCTATATAGCCTTTAATCACACACTTAAGATATCTTCACAAGTTTATTATTTCCGAGCGGCTGTGGCAAAAACACAAAAGGGTCAATATCTCAGTTTCTAGAAAACGCTGAATCGTGTAGATACTGCCTTTTTCCTTGGGACGGCAGAGATATCAATCACGTCTACCACGACTATCCCAGGCGAACAAACTTTGGGCTTTGATAACAAAAAACATTTTCAAAGCTCAATGATTCTCCTCTTGCATTGGTGGTTATCTTTAGTGGGGAAACCAGGGAAAATGTTTTGAGAGCTTATCATGTATTCTTGTGTTACCGCCACGCAACCCACTTATTAAGTCAACTGGTTTGACGAAACCTTGTCCAAGAAGACCATGTTCCATTTGAAACGACCAAACAAAGACAGTAAAGTGTAAAAGTAAACTTGCGATAAGAAGCAGCATGCGTTTGCGTATATTACCTTGTCACATTGTCACGTGAATATCGAGTAAAGAATAGCCTTGCCCAATTAAGATGATCACAAAGACATATGTGTAACAAAACATTTAGAAAATTAATTATACTCGATTACAGATAGAAAGATAAAACGTCTAGCCGCTTCATGACCCTTTTCTCTCGAGTCTTGCGCATTTTTAAAAACCAATATGCGAAAATTGGACATACCGTTAAGAAGTCACGCGGGACCTTTTGTATTTGCATGTCAGCCATAAAATTGTTCCTTTGATAGTTGTGTACAAAACAAAGAGTACATTTAAAAAAAAAAAGTTATTTGGTTTCGTCTTAAAAGGGGTAGTACAATTTTGGTAAGACTGAGCATTATTAACCAAAAGCTGCACATTAGCAGTTATTTAGTTATTACTCCACCTTGCTTGAATGGTATATCAGAAAGGTATACACATTATGCAGGTGATGTTTTGTTTTGATGATTAAATAGAGAGATCATCAACAACTATTTTAAAACCTCTTTTGAAAATTGTTGAAAAAGTGTTAGCATTTTGTTAATAAAAAACGAATCTTCGAATAAATCTGGGCCCCAGATTTATTCCGATCGGATAAATTTATTGATATTTCAGCCGTTTGTGAACAGATTTTGATCAAATAAAGTTCATTCTGTAATCAAAATGTTATGCTCTTTCATAGTTTACACTCAGTTTTCATTATCTCACAAGATATTTCGTGCAGCGACCTCTTTACCAAAACTGAACTACCCCTTAAATCTTAGGCGTTTTGGGGTGCTCAAAATAATTGAATTGTAGTTAGAAGTGAAATAAAATACATACGTTAAAAAAAACAGAAAATACATGAGAAATAATCAAAACAATTGAAAACATAAAGAATAAACTGACTCTTCCAATTGTTTTGTTGTAATATTATTCAAAATGGTCCAATTTTATATTTAGTGAGAACCATAAAAAAAGGCAAACATGTGACTTTTATGAACGTATTTGCATAAATGTTCGACAAAAGTTCGACAACAATGAAATTAACATTCGATACACTGAATTTGACGTGTGTGCACATTTTTTGCGGTGATCGGGCATTTCACGGCCGAGATCTTAAGGGGGACCATAATACCCTCCTCCCCCCTGCCGTGGAAAGACTTTAAAAAGCTAAAAGTTAAAACGAGTGATATACTTAGTGTATCACTCGTTTTAACTCTAAGTGTATAACCGATAACTAGTCTAGTTATTATACACTAACACAGGTGCATTGGGCAGTACTTGTTATCACTGTATCGTGTATGTATGCCTCACCTTTTCATTTCTCCTAGTTTTCATGAGAAACTGGTTATGTACGGAAAAAACGATCGAGAGCGAAAACGTGCCTGGTCAATTTTGGGTAATGGATTTAGGGCCATTTTAATTAAAACAAAAAAATGCATTTAACGTATTTCAACAAATCATTTGAACAAATTATTTCCCAAAGTTATTTCAATTATTTTAATTTGTTCAGGGTCAGTTGAGCTCACGTGTTAAATAAGCATTCAGTCCTGAGATATTTTTTAATTTGGTGAATAATAATTGTCTAGATGAAGTGCCTTTTGGAATAACAGACCTATATTGTTGGTCTATTGTAGGGTCGTAGAGGGCGCTAACTCAGATAGAGTGTTGGGGGAATGGGCAATAGCAGGCAGGAAAAAGTGGGGGTGTATGCACTTCGTTGGCTTGTGCAGAATCATTATACAGTTGGATGGGCGAAGTACATAATCAAATGAGCCCTTTAGTGTCATCTGACGTATATAAACGGAAGTCCATGTATTTTCGTTTTTTAAGGTGTGGGATATCAATCTAGATGGATGCTGTAAGAAAACATAACAATACATTTTCAGTTCTGTATATTTTTTATTAAATACATGCCCTCAAAGTGCCTTTAAGCTTTTAGGTATAATGTTTTAAAAAGCCAGAGCCATAATTGAACGTTAGTTTATTCATGCTGTATAACATAATGCTTCTTCGTCATTTTGAATTTGTATGAATATTGTAAATAGTATTTAATGTGCATCAGTTGTTAACACATAACTATAGTTTACTATATATTTGTGTATGTTTAATGTATCGATGAATATTATTATTGTACCATGATCATTGATGTTTGCCGGACCTTTCTATCATGTTTCGTATCATACAGGAAATAAATAAATAAATACATATATAGAACCATAATACGTGCGGTTTACGGGTACACCATGTGAGATGGGTGGATTGGTAAGTCCTGAAAAGGACTATGGTAGTCCTAGAAAGGACTGTTGGTGTAGTTCTGAAAAGAACTGTTGATATTCTTTCTAGGAGAGTTCTAAAAAGAACTGTGTGTAGTCCTAGAAAGGACTGTTGGTAGTCCTATAAAGGACTGTTGGGATAGTCCTGAAAAAGACTGTTGGTATTCTTTCTAGGAGAGTCCTAAAAAGGACAATTGGTAGTCCTAGAAAGGACTGTTGTTAGTCCTAGAAAGGACTGTTGGGATAGTCCTGAAAAGGACTGTTGGTATTCTTTCTAGGAGAGTCCTAAAAAGGACAATTGGTAGTCCTAAAAAGGACTGTTGATAGTCCTAGAAAGGACTGTGGTATTGCGAGGAGAGGGTGGATGGTAGGAGGGACTCGACGTTTCGAATAGGTTGACTATCCGTCGTCAGGAGTGTATAATATAGAACCATTTTATTTTGACACCAAACCAAGCCTCTAAAAGGTATTAGTTTGGGTGATAACAACGAGTGTAACATAATTTTGCAGTTGTTTCATTCTCGAATTCGCGCGATTTGCGATCGCCGTTACACATCAACATTATTTTGAATTCGTCCATAGTCGTTCAAAATCACTTTCGGAACAAACGAATTTGCACAATTGTCATTCGATTTGACACAAAGAGCTAACCTTGTCATTGATGGTCATTCAAATACCGTGTCTATTCACGAAAGATAATGCGTACATGCAAGAATCTGTTTGCACTTATCCGGAATTTGAAAGACCGAACCTAGCGATTACGCGGCAATGAGTGAATTAAAATGACCCTTAATGAATTTGATTGAAAAGGGGATTAAATTGAGCGGGAAAACCTATAATAGTTGGCGATGGACCATAACGTAATTATAAAGATTTCATTTATGATGTTAGATTTTGTCATATTGATAATAAATGATAATATAATGATCAGTATATCATCTGTTTCTATCATGATATGACGGGCTTTTCATGAGTAGTTAATCGATGTATCATTTTCTTTTCGTTTGTCAACAGGAACAGTGAAGGAAAAGGTAATCATTCGCAAGAGGGGCTCCAAACTCCAAACAGAGCTAAACTCTACTCACATGACAATCCAGTCGGTGTCCGCATCGTACAACAAGTCACCAATGAAACCTTCTTCCAACCAAACCTCAGTTGATGTGTTTACAAGACTGAACTCTCCCGGCTTAGCACCATGCAACAACTCGTCGTGGTTGTACAAGCCATTTACTCCGGGACTGGTCATGCAGGTAAAAATACATGAGCCTCATGATTATTTGCTTATAGTTTCCCACATTTTACTGCTACAAAATAGACAATATAGGCAAATATATCTCTCGTAATATTTTGCAAACGATTAATATCAATCTATGATATGCAGCGGCGTAGCGAGGGTTTACGGATTTGTTAATGTGTTTTATTTATATTTGTTTTGGGGGGCGGGGGCACAACTGCGAGGGAGCGGAGCGAACAAGCCCGAACGCGCGAAGCTCCCGAGGTGGGGGAGGTGTGGGAGGGTGTATCCCCCTTCCCACGGTAGGGAGCTTTTGCAATTTTTCAATCGAAATAATGCAATCTGGTGCATACCTTGGAAGCAATTTGATAATATTAAAATTTAAGAAAGCATGACACAAATGAACCTACACACACAGACACACTTAAATACGCACACACCGTCCACGCATGTCTATACTAATTTGGGAGAGGGTGTGAGAGGGGTTTACCCCCTGCCACGGGGATAAATTTTGTAAATTGAAGTATGGTTATTATTGTTATTATTAGTATTACCATTATCATTGTTATTATGCATTTTGTGATGGTTTAACTGTGAAACAAGTGGGGGATGTTTATACAGGCAATTGCCACGCACCAAAGAGTGGGGAGAGGGGGATATATCCCCCCATCACCAGGAATCTACGCCGGTGGACCACGCACGCGAACTGTTGATCCAATAATGTTTATCTCCTGGAACTGTTTCTGGCGTACATTTGGATTCAGATGCCTGGTTAGGTGGATCTGTAAATGATGCGCTTGATGTAGAAGGACCATTTTCAGGAAGGGGGGCAAAAGTTTCTCAAAAGTGAGTGGGGCATTGCAAAAGAGCGAAGCGACCGAGCGGGGGAGGGGGTTTCCCCCTCGCACAGTAGGGTGCTTGTGGATATTTTTCACAATTTGGTGCATACCTAAGACAGAAATTGTAAATGATTCTTAGTGCAAGCTATACAATTTGACATTCGAGCTGATTATGGGATATTGCAACTAGGGAACGATTGTTATTTTGTTCTTTATCATAATTAATAACATCCACTGGGTGTTGTGTGAAATTTCAAGTTTAATGGACGTTATATGGCCGAGTAATGAGCAATAATGCAAAGTGATATTCACTAACTCATTGCACTAACTTGTACACGGTTTTGACGGTCCAGTAGATAATTTAACATCTGAACATTTCAATGGTAAATATCTCTTTAACGAAAGGGAAATTTGAAAAAACCGAGACCTGTCCAATGCTTTTATTTGTAATACGAATACAACAAGGTATCAGGGAACCGCTAGAATTCCAATTGGATTTTAAGGATTTAGACAATGTACTAATAGTAGAGCAGATAAGTGTAAAATATCATGGAAATCGTTCAAAGTTTGATACAAGCAACATACTTGATATGCAGACTACCTTAGGGACACTTTTTAGAAAGAAAAAAAAACACTTAGACAAGCGAAAATCCAAGATGGCGGCCATTTTCAAAGATGGCCGCCAAATAGCTACTTTTTGATGTAAAAATTGACTGAGGTCGTCGATTTTAATTATTTGAAGAGCTCATTTGCAAAAGGGGTTAGATCCACTTTCCATAAAAAAATGAGTTAGCGATATCAGTACATTAATAAGCTACGTAACTATGCAGAATCCAAATTATAGGACAATTTACTCTCTCAAAATAAAAATATAGAAAGTTCAATTTTCATATTCCCATAGGCATGTGTACAAAATTTGATCTAAGTGGATCTAACCCCTTTTGCAAATGAGCTGTTTATTTTCGTGTCAATTTCGATGTGTATTGATATGCTTAAGCCGGTGGTGACACATACGGACCCATATGATGGCGAAAATCGACATGGCGGCCATTTTCCAAGATGGCCGCCCCAAAAACTAATTGTTGATGTAAAAAAATTACGGTTTTGTCGATTTTAATAATCTTGGTGTCGAATTATGCTTCTTGGTATGCTGAAAGCGATTGTGACACATTTAACCAATTTAATTGCTAAAATCCAAAATTACAAGACCACTGTTTTCACACCCGATTGCCGCTCTCAAGATATCCGATTTTCAAAAATTGCCGCTCCATAGACCCCCGAAATGACTTGGCTAGGTAGTTGAGTAGCGCCAAGTCCATTACTATTCTTCTATTCAGCTCCTTGGACCACCATTTGAGGGTTTCCGTAGATCTTTGGTAGCTCCAAGTCCCTGTATTTTGTAGTTTTAGTCTGCTCCTTAGTCTTAGATCCCTTAACTCCCGTTTCAGGGTTTTTGTAGCTACAACATGTCCAAAGACCCTATATTTGTTGCTTGTAGTCCGCTTGTATGACCTCAATTTTTTCCATGAGGCAAACCCCCGTCAAAAAATAATTTGAGTGCCTCACCCCCCTCCCCCGCCACCCCCCCCCCCCCCCCGGATATAACCCATCTTTCTGTACTGAAAACATGAAATGTCTTTTGTTCTTGATTTTAGGATAAGTTGCTCCCTTATTGCTATATTTCCTAACCCGGATCGATCTCTTTACCTCATCCTGGACCGTCCAAACCCCTGGGCCCCTGAATAATACGCCTAACATATTAATAGAATAATAAGATTTTAATAATTAATAATGTATTGGGAGTTCATGACTGTACAGTATGCATAAAGCAATATCACCCAATTCACAAAAAAGCACACAGTAAACCACCGTAAAAAAAAAAGCACACGGTAAAATACTGAAGGGATGACATCTTCTGTAATCTGATGGATAATCTGTACAGTGATCCTATCCCTAACCCTAACCCTAACCCTAACCCTAACCCTAACCCCTCAGACGGTACTTTACTGAGTACCTCGTCACCCAGGTGATAGGTGACAACATCTAAACAATATATTACCGTGTATTTTTTTGTCATCCCTTCAGTATTTTACCGTGTGCCTTCTGTGTAATAGGTGGCAATATACACCCAGATCAATTCACATGTTCCAATTAAACTACCTTCCGACCCCTCCTCAGTGGGAATATTTCTTTCTGAATCATTACATAGAAGCAAATAACAGTCCAAACTCTTACAAGATACGTATGTGTATATATCGTAAAAAGAACCATGGAGTTGCCAGTCTCAAGCTATGATCCTTATTGGGGTTGGGAGGGTGGAGGTGGAGATTTGGACATGCTAACCGTGAGGTGGGGGAAATAACTCATTCAATGAAAAATATGAACTCAAAGCGTGTTTAATTTTTTTTTTAATTGACTGATTTTCTGCTGATATACATAGGACTGGTCTAGGGCATAGCAAGCATTTATCCAGAATGGGGGATGGGACTATGAACGGGATATCAAAGATATCTTTGGAGGGCAGATGAGTGTTGAAATCATGATTTCTTCACAGAAGGGGGGGGGGGGGGGGGGCAATATTTCCACTTTCCTTTAGTAACACCATTGTAGGTTTGTGCGTAGTACAATCGTTTTCAAAGTATTGATGAACAAAAATGTATAAGGACCCTTAGCGCGTTCATAATGATTTAAATTGTACAATTATTGTAACTCATTCATCTCAAAAGTCCAGACATACCAGAGGCATAACCAAAGGACTACCAAAGATGGTGGAGGGGTGGCAAACAAATTGTTAGGGCAATATTTTCTATAAGGTAGCAGCCTTTACCAAATTATGAAAAAGTGAAATCATGACTTCCCTATATAGGGAACGATGGCTAATCCCTCCTTTATCCCTTGGCTACGCCATCTTGGAAAATGGCCGCCATGTTCGATTGTTACCATTATTTAGATCCATTTGTATGAAAATAGATTTCAGCTCATCAACAAACCTTTTAATCAGTACAAAAGATGATTAGAATCAGCCAACTCAGTCAGTTTTTGAAAAATTTGAAAATGCTTTTTGGCAACCGTCTTGAAAAATGGCCGCCATGTTGGATTTTCGCCATTATAAATGTATGTATGTATCAAAATCGTTTTCAGCATATCAGGTCCACATATAAATCGACATCAAGATAATACAAATCGGCAAACTCAGTCAACTTTTATACAAAAAAATTAGCCTTGGCGGTCATCTTGGAAAGTGGCAGCCATCTTGGCTTTTCATTATAGTGGTCCGTTTGTATTACAATCGTTTCAGATAAATCAATCAACATTTAAAACGACACCAAGATTATTAAAATCAGCCAAGATTACCATGATTCCAGGAAATCGTTAACGCAATTAAAATTGTATTTAAAAGTAATCATATCACCTTTATCCTAAACAAAGCTTTCAAAATGAAGGCTCTCTGCCGTTGGCGTAGGAAGCCATCATCCCCCCCCCCCCCCCCCCTCCCTGGTAGATCTCAGCCTTAAAGCCAAATGACTGTTCTTGGAAACGCCCAGTAAAAAAATAATGAATTGTACGGTTTTAATTACCGACTATTAATATACTACTAATATGGGATTTAAAAGATTGGCCACGAAATATATTTATTTGCATTCAAGAAAACAGCTATGGTAACAGATAGATATCGCCGACAGTTGTAATTTGAAATGTTCGTCCACACATTACATGCAATGCACGCGCAAAACCTCGCCGCGCGTGGCAGATTGGCTATCTACATGGTCTACAAGACTCGCGGCTGTGGATGCCTGGGCAATTAAGCTGTGAACATTTTGCTCAATCTAATCGGCGGCGCATGGATTTTTCCCCTTTTCCACATTTTACGTTGTTATGGTTCATATATTTGTGTTAGTTCCACCAAATATATGTGGCGTGTCCTAAAATCTTATCGCTAACATTGTGGTTTTAAATATTTTGTCAGAATTACCAACTTCTCAACAAAAGTGTTATATTTGCAACTTGTAGACATGACATGCCTGGCATGTATTGCAAATATGAAAGAGTGGGGCCGTAGACTTTAGCGTGGTGAACGCAGAAATAGCTTAGGCTATAATATAGAAATAAAATCAATATGGCACAAGGCGGCGGTGCGACATCTTCACTAGTCTAGGTTCTATACTCTGTGAACTGTACGCGCGCCCGGTGCATACACCTTTCCCCCATACATCGCGTTACCCTGTGAACTGTATGCCCGTTGGATCTGTCGTGTGTACAGATCACTCGAGTGAGTAGCCTACAGATCAATGCTGTATACAGAGCTCTCTCATTGGCGGGTTCGGGGGTGGCGGAGATCAGCTCTCGAAAGTCTACATCTAGTCTACATCTTCACGCGTTGCCGAGCCATCGCCAAAGTGGCGGAGGGCGGAGAGAGAGAGAGAGAGGGGGGGGGGGGGGGGGGGTCCGTGCCTCAAAATTTGTTGACAACAATATATATATGTCCTTCTTGGTGACTTTAATGACCAAAATGTGATGCTTACACAAATGATTCAGTTCCATACACGCGGAAATGCAACTCTTGATAAGATTTTTGTAAACTATCCTGATTTGTTTCACCCACCACAATGTTTGGCACCTTTGGGCTCAAGTGACCACTCATCAATTTTGTTAAAACCTTTACACGCTCTTCACTGCTTAAAGAAAACCATACTCTGCCGCCCATACCGCGATTCTTCAGTTCGAGCGTTCGGGCAGTGGATCACACAAGATTGGAGCAATATTCTTAGTGGGGATAAACTCAATGATATTGTTCAATGTTTTAATAAAGACTTACATAATAAATATAAGAAGGCCTTTCCACTCACTAGATCACTCTTATCTAGTAACGACGAACCTTGGATGAATCGTAAAATTAAAACTCTCATGAAACAGCGAGATAAGGCATATAAAAGGAAACTCATTGACCCACAAAATTGGAAGAAATTAAAGAGACTCTGTTCAAAAGGAAATAATTAATGCCAAAAACTAGGTACTCTAATGCATCTGCACGTAATCTCAAATCAAGTCAACCCGCTCAATGGCATAAGTACATAAAGAAGATGTGTAAATTGAACTCTAAACGTGTAGAAATTCCAGGGGCAGTAGATGATCATATTAATATTGCACAACTACCATCAACACCCATTTTGCAAACATTTGTTCTCAACTTTTCCCGTTGGATTACACACTGTTACCTGCATACTTGCCTGCAGAAACACCACCAACCATTTATTTTGGCAAAGTACTCAAAGTTTTGAAGAATTGAAATGCCACTAAATCTGGCCATCCAAACGATTTACCTGTCAGGTTAATTAAAGAATTTGCATTCGAATTAGCTGAGCCATTAACTTGCATGGGAAAACAGCAGCAATCACCCCCGTCCCAAAGGAAAATAAACATTAACTCCTTTGATCAATTGAGACCCATCTCTCTCACCCCAATATTTGCGAGAGTATTGGAATCGTTCATTGCAAAATGGGTAGTTGATGACATTGTTGAATATGTTGATAAGAAGCAATTTGGAAATGTGAAAGGATCTTCGACTACACATTACTTGGTTGATCTTTTTTAATTTTGTGCTGCATGGTCTTGACAAACCTGGGCACTATGCATACTTAACCACTATAGATTTTACTAAAGCGTTCGACCACAATATTGTAATTAAGAAACTGATTGATTTGGGTGTCAGAAGATTCATTATACCAATCATTTGTAGTTTTCTCAGTAATAGAACTCAGTGTACTAACATTGGTGGCAACAACTCACCCTTGTTGCAAACAACATGTGGAGTGCCACAATGCACTAAACTAGGCCCAAATTTTATTGTTGGTACTTGTTAATGATGCAGCGGATGAATCCGATCATAGATGGAAATATGTTGACGATTTTGACGCTTGGAGAAGTGATTAAACGAAACCAACCCTACTACTCTTCAAAATAGTCTGGATAATATCTCATATTGGTGCCAACAAAATGATGTATTGCCTAAACCTACCAAATGTAACCTATTCTGTATAAATTTCCTCCGACAGATGAACCCACGCACTGATATAACATTGAATGAAATTCCATTGAATGTTGCTTCTCACTTTAAGTTGTTAGGAGTCACAATTCAAAATAATTTGAAGTGGAAACTTGCATGTTCAAGGAATAGTTTCTAAAGCATCCCGAACAGTATATACTCTCTGTATTCTTAGGAGGTCAAAAACACCTATTCCGGATATGATGACCGTCTATACATGCTACATTAGACCCATTTTAGAGTATGCCTGTCCAGTTTGGCATACCTCAATTACTGATGCTCACACAAACGCAATTGAGTTTGTTCAAAAAACGAGCACTCAGAATTATATTGGGTAGAGCCTACACATCATACAGTGTAGCATTGTCTATTTGTAAGCTACCATCACTCTCTTTACGTAGAAACACATTGTTGATTAATTTTGTCCACAAAAATGTTGCAATCTCTAAAACATAGGCACTTACTCCCTCCAAACCAAAGCTAGTACATGTACAATACAATTACGAAACATGTCGGGATTGTGTACATTTAAATGTAACACAGAAAGATATCGTAAATCAACTATCCCCTATTTGGCACGAACATTAAAACCATGAATTTGGTTGGACTTGTGTTTTGTTAGTAATGATTTGCATTGCTTGGTATAATTTTATTAAGTTATTTGTGTTGAATTGAATTTAATTTAAAAAGAGTTTATTAATTAAACAGTTGGCAGCCAAAGGCTGAATTGGACATTTGTTACATTTGTAAAGTGCATACCGGCGATTACGCCCGGTAAATACGGTAATGCATGTTAAAAGTTGTAAAGTTTAAAAAAGTAATGAGTAATATGCAAACAGCAAAATACACAATTGTACATAAGAAAAGAAAATGATTATACAAAAATTGAATTACATATTGTTTAAAATATGAACAAGGTAAGTAAGAGCACTTTTTTTCTCTTTTAATTGGTAATTAATCATTAAAAACAGGGTGTTTTTAAAGATATTGTAAACTGTTCACAAAGTTGTGTTTTTCTTGCTTCCAATGTAGTTAAATTGCACAATGAAAGAGCAAAAGTGGCATATGTTATATAGTCACCTCCCAATATTATTCTGAGGACTCTCTTTTGATATCGTTTTAAATTTAATATTTGCTCTTGAGTAATATTTCCATTCAAAATCGGGACGCAATAATTAAGTTCTGGTCTTATGTATCCCATGTATAGTTAAACGAGCATTTTGATTATAATATTGTAGACTTAGATTGTTTCTTTATTTATGTAATATGACAAATACTCATACACTTCCTGTTTGGTACCTTGACTTTGGTAAAATATTGATATTAAACTTGTAATACGTACATAATTATTCATTTTTAAATTATGCTTAATTAATTTTAATTGAAATAACAATAGGACTAGAATAGTCTTGCTCTCATATAATAATGATTTCACAATAGGTATTCAGCTGATAGGTATAAATGATAAATATATTATAATGAATTAATTGCTTGGTGATTAATAACTTAGAACAGTTCCATTTATGAATGAATAGCAATTATGCTAAATGATTTGATATTTGTTCTTTGTGTAGTGTAGCTTTGTTTATCTTTATAGTGATTTACTTATGTAAATGTTGTACTTAACATTAATGTTCCAATTCATTTAAATGCGAATGTAGCAATTGCTATATTATATTATTTATCATGTTTTGATGTTCAATGTACACTGATCCCTTTCAGCACTGCTGCTGATCAGGTTGAAATGTATACCAAAATAAATAAATAAATAAATAAATAAATACAAACTTAAAGGGGTAGTACAGTTTTGGTAAGGCTGAACTTTAGTAACCCAACCTAAACAGTAACATTATAAACTAATAGTTATTACCCCACCATGCTCGAAAGGTATACAAATTACAAACGACTAAGTAAAAAGCCTGTTATCATTCAAAAAGAGCCATTCAAACACAAGAGGGCGCTTTCTAAAAAGGCATTGGTTTTAAACCATTTTTCATACAAAATAATTGCATGTGATGTTCTATTGAAATAATGATTAAGTAGATAGATCATCAAAAACTATTAAAAAAACGCTTTTGACAATATATGAAAAATTGTAAGCATTTTTTTATTTTTTAAAAAAAAATCATCTAATTATTTGGGGCCCCAAATAATTATTATCTGGACGGAATTTGACAACATTAAGTTTATTCTGCCATTAAAATTGCATGTTCTCTCAAATTCGACACTCAGTTTTTCATTATCTCACAAAAAATTGTGATGTGCAGCGCCCTCTCTACCAAAACTGAACTACCCCTTTAAGGGGACAATTAATAATGTGGTAGTCCAACCACTCTACGACAAGGTCTGGAATATTTTGTTTTAATGATACGAGGTTTTCCATTTTATTCTGGTTTCCGTTTATTTAGAAAACAACCCATAATTTTGTTAAATTATAACTTTGCTAAATATAGGCCGTATCATAATCTATATTTGTGTATAGTTTTACAAAACTCAGGTGGATGACGGGTTTTTTTCATTTAAACATAACTACAATTTGTGTTTCATATCTATCTGCAGCCGGAAGCTGTCCTGTCAGAATTCATCGTTTGAAGGTCTGTTTGAGCCCGATGAAAAGCCAATGCCTGTGGAAGCTGTTCATCTTCAAACTCCATCTCATAAGGGCAGGGGACATAGAAATCAACCGCTGGTCCTTGGACCAAGACCGAAGGAGCCGATGGTTGAGTCCAGGTAGTTAAACCTTTTCAATAAAAGAGGCGATTCGGCTGTTATTGCAAAGGCGGGGAGGGGGGGGGGGGGGGGGGGCTGAGTCCGAATAATTATCCTCATGAGTTTGACCAATTAATACAACATGACTATGCCTGACTGTGGAATGAGTTTGCCTGAGTATGACTCTATTTTTTCGCCGAATATGACACCAATTCACCCAATAATATGATATAGTTTTGCCCGAATGTGACATTAATTTCCCCCCTAATTTTGCCCAGCTTTGGCCTTATATCACATAACTCTGTTATTAGCTAAAATAGTAAAAACAAAAATTTAATATGAGATTCAAAATGTTTACATTTCCTAAATGAGCGTGTCTTTATCTACCTTCTGTGAACCTTGAGCGTCAGAAATCATGATTAAATATGATATTTCATCGCTTAACAATTATAAGATTACAGCGCTTTAATTTATGGATGCCGATCTTGAAGCGGGTCCGTTTTCTCCATTGTTTTAAAACTGCTTCAGCTATGTGTTGCAAATCTTTGGCGGTTATTTTGAGAGGGTTTGCGTACACATCCGTCCGAGTAAATGACATCTGAAGAATGTCATATTCTAAAGATGATGAATTGAATGCCTTGTGAACATCAGCACAATTATTTTCCCGACTTATTGGTTATTTTGTGGTTTTAAGGTCACATGTGTGCCTATGTTACATGACCTATAGGAAAATACATGAACAATACATGGATTTAATACTATATATATTACTCATTGCGGATATAGTATCGGAAAAGATATCGCTAGTGATATTTGTTTGTCTCGCAATGTGGTCAACAAGGAATCTAAAAGATCACGACGTTTCGTGCGCCACTGCAACACTTCGTCAGGTGTGATACAAATCGAATGTAAGCAAGGGAT
>JBAMJV010014598.1:0-29784 GCA_037951105.1 Echinarachnius parma
GTTCTGCATGTCAAGTGCAATGATTAATGTTATAATTTGATTTAGTTCCAAGTAGCATAGTTCTGTAAGAATGGATGGACAGATCTACAAAGAAAAAGTTAAACAAGTTAAATATCTAATGTCCAATGTACAGATGTTGTAGAAGACATTCCATGCCCAATAAACTTCCTTTAACTTAAATCAATTTTTGTGCAGGCAAGCTTAAAAAGTAGTCCCTGATATACATATCATTGTTTTCCCTGCTTACCTGTGGCCGATCTGCTCTCCCAAATATGTCATCATAATTTTCGCTGACAAAATTAGCAAGAATCTTGATATCTTCTGTAGAAAGATTTGATTTTCGGCTTGATTCCTGTAAATTGAATGAGATAATAGAACAATAAAAATACACATCAGAATTTCAATAATTTATGACTGAAATAAAACTAGCATTGTATGTTGTCTAATGATCATATCTGTTAAAATTCTCAAATAGGAATTAAATGTGTACTAGTACTTCCGTCTACTACTAGTACTACTTCAACTTGTACGTTATTTTAGGATTTAGTGTATTGAATTAGTTTTGTTCGCTTACTTCAGTCAACGCATCAAGCTAGTTGTGTATGACTATCCTGCATGGGAGTGCACATGCACTCGCCGTTTTTTTAAAGTGACAAACTGTCACTGGTATATAATCTCAACTACCTGGGGAGCATACTAGCCGTGCGCGTGCTGCCACTGATATGATAGTGCAAAGGCTAATTAACACAACGTCACAAGTCGCGATACGACTTGGAGAGAAGTCGAGGTGGTGCAGAAATCACGTATTTTGATTTGGAATGGAGCGAAAAATTGTCATTTTTATCTAGCGCCAAGTTACACTTTACATCACATAACAATTAACATTGTGTATTAGGCCCCACCACTGCATGCTATACCATTATAACATATAAACCTAACCCTTATTTAGTGGCTATACTCGTGGCATATCAATTTATAATAATATTAAAATGATTAATTATTAGCATAATTTAGGCTGGCGTTCTGCAAACTCACGACAGCGACACAAAGGTCAAAGTCTTTGACAAGGGCAAGGCTTGTAATTGTAGACCAGAGACAGTCTACCATATCATGGCTGCAAGTTATGACAAAGAAAGGTGTTAAATTTTAGAGTTTAGTCTTACTCGAGTAAGATCAAGGGCAAGGACAAGGTCAAGGAGTGAAGGAGGTTTAATGTTATTTCGCGTTTATAGCCAGGGAGACGGGGTTTTGGACATAGTAGCCACCGCAGAGTTTCGGCGGGGTGCGATCTCGATAACCGCTCTAGTGCAATTCACGCAATAATTCTCGTGAAACAAATCGAAGGGTTTCATTGAAATATAACAATTTTCTACATAGTTTGTCAACAAATAATATGTAAGGTTGATAACAATGACATATAATAGCTGAATAACATAGCATGCAAACTCACAATCACACATTAAACACAAAATAAGATAAAAACTTACGGCCATCATTTGGTTCTTGCAGGCTTCTTGCTGTATTGGCAGATTTCAGGCTCGTCCATAATTAGATTAAAACAATTATTTTCGATGACAAGTTGTCATGAGCTTCGTGAAACGCATTTTTATGGACGATGACAACTTGTCATGATGACAATTGAAATTTGTCATGATGACAAATTTGTCATGATGACAAATAATTTCTTTGTGAAACACCCTCCGGATGCGATGTATGGTACACTTACGTACACATAATATGGTCCACATAATGCACCTGGAACATTTCCGGGCCTACTATAGGTCCATGCATTGCATAATACACACATTCCTAACTGTCGCGCCCGGTCCGCATAATGCACGTATAGAACATTTCCGGTCCCTGAAAGTACGGTCTAAATTGTGCCCGCGACCGGTCCCTGAAATTCACCCTTGGTGCGTATGTGTGTGTGTGTGTGTGTGTGTGTGTGTGTGTGTGAACGTCGGGAGGGGGCGGATCCCAGGGGGGGGGCACTCTTTTATTTTTTGACGGGGGTGTGCCGCACGGAACTCTGAAATGGGGGTCTGAAGAGCTAACTACAAGCACAAAATATAGGGTCTTTGGAGCTAGAAAATCCTTGATATGCACAAAATATAGTGTCTTTGGAGCAAGGAAATCCCTGAAACGCACAAAATATAGGGTCTTTGGAGCTACAAAATCCCTGAAAGGGGAGTTGAGGGGTCTAAGGATGATAACAGGCGTTTTACTAAGTCGTTTGTAATTTTGTATACCTTTCGAGCATGGTGGAGTTATAACCATTAGTTTGTCAAGTAACTGTCCATGGTTGGTTACTAAAGTTCAGCCTTACCAAAACTGTACTACCCCTTGAAATAAAGATCACATCGTCTAGAAGACAATCTATTCTTCACATATTAACAATAAAATTGATCACATGGAATATGACGTCATAGTCACTAAAGGGGTGAAGTGTCCATCTTACCTCACTGTAGAGGTAAGAGGACCCCTTCAATTCCTTAGATTATTGAATTTCAATTTTCTGCTACTTCCTGCCAATCCTTCCGTTTATCAGTCAGGCCCACTTGCGCTTTAGCGCTATTTTGAAAATATCGATATACCGCTATTCTCTCCGCGGCGTCGCTAGATGGCGCATACATTGTGGCGATCAGCTAGTGATAGTGACATGCGATGATATCGGTGATCGAACAAAAATAGAATGTTGTACAGCCGTTTTACACATATTTGCAGTGTGTGCCCACTCGCGCGCGGCAGGCGTATCTTGCTGTCCTCGTATCAGCGGTTGAGCCCTCTCCCTCCCTAGTAAATTCAACAAAATACACAAATGCAACACTCAAAATGGGGAGATAATTTAACCATGATATACATACCTTCAGATGAGTGTCTCTTATCCTCGGCAGTCCGGCCAACAATCAAGGAATATGTAGAGTGATGAAAACATGTTTCCCAGAGGTCTTCACAGTTCACACTATGATACAGTTTGTACCTCGTAAGTTAACAGTTCATATAATATAACACTAACCACTTGTTCCATTCACCGTCTGAATTAAAACAACTATAATAACAGCAGCTTGCTTAGTGGTGAGGGGAAAAATTCCACATACTCATGACAAAACATTCTCCTACTAGAAGGTCATGCTCCTACCAACTGACAAACAAGTCATGTTCAAGTGGTAAAACTCTGATCATGCTGGTTGTACACAGACAGGATCATGTGTATAGCCTATTTCACCCAAAACAATAGATTTGACCATGCCGACCAACAAGCATTTTGATTACCCGTTTGCCCTATTCACACAATATGCATCTAGACCTATAATGATACGATACACCAGGGACCATACGGTCCATGTATACACAAACTGCTCGATGATCACAGTTTGGTGGGTGAGAGAAAGGGGGAGAGATAAGGTAGATGATCTTGAGAGAAAGGGGAAAGACGCTTATATGATAGAACAGGAAGCACGCAAGAAGTGGGTAGAAACTAAAATAGAAAGCAGAGAGAGGGGGAGAAATACTTTAACGAATAGGGAGAGGCAGATATTCAGATTAGCAACATCAGCATGATTCGATACATTTTGTTCATGCAGAGTGAAATATATGTCTGCGGCATTGCACTGCACTGCTCGGCATGCACATACACACACGCTACGGTATGCAAGGATGTATAATATACCTCCTTGGTATATGGGAGTTTGTGAGTATCCCAGCTAGCCACCTGACGTTGGGCCGATGTCGGAATTTGGTTGCCGGATGTCGGCATATCGCCGTTGGCTCGAGGTTAAAATGTCCGCCAGCCCAACATCGTCACGACGTCATTTTTGTGATATATTGGCATAAGGTCATTTTCCGACAATGGCCCAACATCATGTCATGAGATGATGTTGGGCCATTATCGGTAAATGACGTTATGCCAATATATCAAAAAAATGACGTCGTGACGATGTTGGGCTGGCGGACATTTTAACCTCGAGCCAACGGCGATATGCCGACATCCGGCAACCAAATTCCGACATCGGCCCAACGTCAGGTGGCTAGCTGGGATACTACCCGTGTAGTTTACACGCGTATAGTTTATACGCGTATGGCATGCATAGAGCGCTCGACACTACCTAGCTACCGGGGCAGGGTCGGCATCGGGCCGAACGCTCGCTGCGCTAGCTAGCTGCCTCCGCGGGCTCGCTGTATCGATCGGTTTAAAGTAAACGGCTGTCCTTAAAGACTATGTCAAAGTCAAACCGTCAACAATTTGAAATCTGAAATCAAAGTTACGATTTCCAACGTTATTTTCTTCAAATGTTCTGGATAGAACATTGGGAAAAAATGCAAATCTGCAGATCAATTATCATTGATGGTACGAATGTATTAGGATGATCTATCCAGAACATTGGCTAAAATTAATTTAACAAATCATAAGTGTGAATTCCCCCATTCACACAACACGCAAAGCTAAGTATGACGTCATGATTCATAATGGACGGGGTTCAGGAATAGCGCTTTCCCGCTATTTTCAAGAATAGCGCTAAAGCGCAAGTTGGCCTGACTGTTTATAAGAATGCAAAATGCATTGGAAGTTTGTGCTTTTCTGTTGGACAATAAGGCAGCCTTAATCGTTTACGGGGTGGAGGGGGGGGGGGGGGGGGGCGTTTAGAAGTGTCACAAATTTGGCCCTCGTTGTTCAGTGAACGATGAACAAATCTAAACAAAATTGGAACTCCGAAAATTTAACAGTGGGTGAAAATAACGTTCTTTGAATTTTGATAATACGTAGATAAATTTTGAACTTGATTCATAAAGAGTCTGAGTAATACAAATGCAGTGATTATAAAGACTTTTCTTTTTTCTAACACCAGTATCATGCCCTTCGCTTGATGATTGCTTGGAACAGTATACTATTCATCACAGCATTTTCGGATACTATGACATGTATGAGGGTCCGTGGTTCGACTCCAGACGAACCCCAATGTAACATCAAAAACTAAAGCCAGTGTTGTGTGTTATTGCGCCTCCCCTTCTGCTACTAGATGCAGGCTGCAGGATCACGCATCCTTACAACACTGGGCTTGACTGCCCCCCCCCCCCCCCCCCTGTATAAAGAAACGTGAAACAAACAAACCAGCCAATAACATATTTGAATGAATCGATGGTTACTGAATCGATTGTACTCCAATTTCACAAGAGATTCGCATAACATATAAAAGCGCACTTCATACCAAAGGTACTTGAGAATTCATTCAAGAGTTTAATCTTCAGCGGAGTAAATGTCGGTGGAACAATTATGGTTGAGGAACAATGTTGTTTTTGGACCATTTGAAGTACTGTCATCTTCAGAGCATATATTTCTGCGGAGCAATTGTCACCGGAGCAAATGTCGTATCTCCGAAGCATATTTCGGCGGAGCAATTGTCGGCGGAGCAAATGTCGGCGGAGCAAATGTCGCATCTTCGGAGCATTTGTCAGCGGAGCAATTGTCGGCGGAGCAAATGTCGGCGGAGCATTTGTCGGCGGAGCAAATGTCGGCGGAGCATTTGTCGGCGGAGCAAATGTCGGCGGAGCATTTGTCGGCGGAGCAATTGTCGGCGGAGCAAATGTCGGCGGAGCAAATATCGCGGAGCATTTGCCGCGGAGAATTTGTCGCATATTTCGGAGCAATTGTCGGCGGAGCATATGTCGTGTCACCATTGTTTTTATACTCGACAATGCCGAAATATATCTCTCTACATATACAGGGTGGCCCAGAAATAACGGAACGGGGCACTTCCCAAAATAAAGTAACAAAATTAACATGTCCACCGGATAGGGTGTCCTTTCCAATGAACAACGATACCAAGAAATGTAATTTTGGACGTGTAGTTTTTGTTTTAGGGCGCTTTGAGTGAGACCATGTAAGGTTCCTATTTTTTTCAATTTTTACCAAGTCAGTGTCTGATAAATGAGACTTACTGCCCGTCATACTAGTGACCGCCCATTCTCTCGGCACCGCTCGGCACACAGCTGAATGCACACTAGCAATGGCGTGCGGAATATTCGCGTGTTCAATGGTATGTAGGGCAATAAGTCTCATTTATCAGGCACTGACTTGGTAAAAATTGACAAAAATAGGGAACCTGACATGGTCTCACTCAAAGCGCCCGAAAACAAAAACTACACGACTTTTTTTGGTATCGTTGTTCATTGGAAAGGACACCCTATCCGATGAACATGTTCATTTTGTTACTTTACTTTGGGAAGTGCCCCGTTCCGTTATTTCTGGGCCACCCTGTATAGTAAATTGCCAAAAAATAATCATGAATAATTGGGAAAGGAAGACATAATAGCGTCACTTTAAACAATGTTTAATGTCGAACAAAATGTTATGAACTGTATTTATGGCACTTACACAGTAAATCGAAATACGCCTTATAAAGAATCGCTTAGCCCTTTATATCCAATATGGCAACCCATTTTATGAATACATGATAGTACAACTCGTCCGTATTTTTTCATCAGCAGTCATTTACGTATTTGATGTGTTTAAATTACATTTTATTTTTGAGCTAATTAGCAGTCTACTTCAATATGAATATCGAAATTAGACCCATTTTGGACTATTTCTCTCACTTATTTATTCATTCGTTAATTCCGGTAATTAAAACGAAAACAACAAAATATCTGAAGACTAGGCTATATCGGTTCAATTAACAATAAATGCAAGCTACCAAATAAAGCAAAATGAAGATGGATTTATATTGAGTAGCATTGACATTTTTTGATCACAATACAATTATTTACCTCCGAAATGTTATTCGGCTGTCATGTACAGCCTTCCTCAGCGCTGTGACCCGACTTTGACTGTGACTATTTTTGTAGTTGTAGTTTTATTTTTTTGTGAAAGGGGGCGTGGTCTATTTAGTGTTGATTTTATGGTGATTTTTTAAGCTGCGACAATGTCAATGGTCATTTGCAAAAACTTCCGACATTTCCCTTCAAAATGAGAAATATTGTTGCTTTAATTTTTTAATCCAGCCGAGTGGAGAATGATATCCCCTCAGAAAATTTAATAATCAAGCTTATAGAGTACAGAAGCCATGACGTCATACAAATCTATTATTAGAATTTTCAAATTTGAACTTTGAACTTTGAAATAAAATTAATTCGGATGGGGAGATATATTTTAGCCAATACTTAAAGGAGGGGCGCAATCCCGGCTTTGATTCAGCTTTATAGCTTTGAATATGTGCCTTTATTGATATACCACATTCTTTTCTTTTTGTTGTAATCCTTAAGTTTGGCAAAAAAGGAAAATTTCATGCACATTTTTGGCTCTTTTTCGCGTCGGCGTTCCATACTCCTAAAAAAGTAATTTTAGCGGAGCGATGAGCTCATGAGTCATGACGTCACCTGCAGGCAATAACACGGAAGAGCGAGAATTGTTTACAACGTGGTTCAATGCAAACACTTTGACTTGCTAGTAATACAAACTCGTATTTGCTTGAAAATTGAGGATTAACTGAAATTGCCTCAGGAATGAATTTTAGCAAGATGCAGCAACACATCTAAGGAAAGTATAAGCCTGCACCGTTTTCCATAAGGATCCACGTATGAGGCGGATTTAGAACGAGGGCCGACTGGGAAGGACCTAGCGAGTGTGTGCAGGTCTGCCAGAGTTTCGGGGGGCCGCGCGGCAAGACAGGTTATGCTCTCGCGTGCTAGCTGCCGCGCCAACTACCTATGTAGGCTATTACAAGTTCTGAAAAGTAACGAAAATGCAAGATTATTACGATCGCACCTATTCTAGACTATTTCTTAATTTACTTACATGTTTGCATGGCTTTTCAAACAAATACAAGAACGATTACCTTAGATGGACAAATCTATCACTTTCGTGGCCTCTTTGACAATGTTTATTGTTTTTTTTTCTCTGTCGGCATTAGATGTCGGCATTCTAATGCCGACAGAGAAAAAAACAATAAATGAACTGAACTTAGCGCTCTTTTGTAGTTTTGTTGTTAATTTGCAAACGGCGTAGACTACGTGTATGATATCGATGCCCAGAAATTGATTGACTATGTTCAACCTCCCGCACGCTCGCCAACGACTTGAGTTTTGGATTTGTTTATTTCGGGGAAAAGTAATATTTTGCTCAAAACTGAGGTAATTCTGAATGTTCTGTAAATATATTTCCGTAAATATTGTTAAATAGATCCATCAAAGCAATGATGCTTGTCATTTTATTGCCGCATAAAAAGATGAATTTGAGTGCGAAACACCGCATTTTTGTACACCATGTTTTGAGACGTGATCGGTGAAGCCGCCACTTATTATGGTTAGGCTAGGCCTGGGCTAGCCGCAGCGCTAGTGCGTGCTGATGGCCGGAAGACCTGTCTGCGAGGGGGTTGGAATTGGGTATACAATTGCTATAATCATATCGGAGACTTCCTCGAAGCGATTTTAGAGTGAGTATGCGCCTTTATTTGGCAATTATATTTGTTGTATTTGTGGAGACAAATAATGAAATAAGAATTATAATAATGGTGTCTGCAATTATGGGGAAATTGTCATGAATTTGCTCAGCCACGCTCAACAAATCTGTTCGGTTGCACCTCTATCACTTCCATTCCATTTTGGCTGCCGACGCACAATTTGGAATTTTATCTTCAGGAACTGTCAATTCAAAACTCGATTCTGACTCTGATCCAGATCTTTCGTCTAATTCACGCTCACTGTTAGAATCAGATGAATCTGGGTGTGGATCCTCCATAATTATAAACTCAAACAAATGTATGTAGATATTGAAACAAAATCGAAATAATATCTCTCTGTCAATGTGATTAGATGCGCTCAGCGTGTACGTCTTTGACAATTAGAGTATCGGGGATCCTGTGATTGCCTGCAGATGACGTCACAACTATGACGTCATTTTTCTTCGCCCGAACTCATTTTTTTGGGGGGGCACTTTCAAAGTAAATTTTCAGGTCCTCATATCATTTATAAATAATTTTCCAAGTGCAAAACAGTTGTTTTATTCGAAATCTACATGTAAGTGGCTTTCTGAAGGGCTAAAATGCCATTTTCAGCTGATTTTCTTGACACCATACCTTTAACATTATTCAATTGATAATCGGTATGTGGACATTATTCTTGTTGCTCTTTCAGAAAATGAAGGTCAAATTAAAATTGATGACGTCACACTTCACCACTCTATACAGTAGTATGCAATGGTTACTAAGGAACATGTATGTTTCTAGGAAACAGTACTTGATTTATTCTTACTTCAAATTCATAGCTGACGACCAGACAGCATTTTGCCTCTCCATATACAGAGATTTCATCAAAGGAAAACAAATATTTATGTTTACAATGATTGCATCATTTATAAATAGGTATTTCTTGTAAAATTCCAGTTTTATTTCTTATGAAAGGAGCGTGGTCTATTTAGTGCTGGTTTCCATTGTGATTCTTCAATCTGCGACCATTTAAATGGTCATTTTCAAAAGCGTCAGGCAATTCCCTTCAAAATGAAATAAGAGAAAGATATTCCCTCAGAAAATGAAAAATCAAGCTTATACAGAAGTATGCAATGGTTGCTAGGGATAATTTATGTTGCTAGGAAACGCTACTTGATATTTACTTCAAATTCACGTCTGATGGCTAGGCATTTTCCTTTTCCATTTACAGTAATTTCATCATATAGGAAAACACATATTTATGTCTACAACGATTGCATCATTTGTAAATAGGTCTATTTTGTAATTCCAGTTTTATTTCTTGTGAAAAGGGGGGTGGTCTATTTAGTGATGATTTCCATAGTGGTTCTTCAAGTTGCGGCAATTTTAATTGTCATTTTCAATAACGTCAGACAATTTCCTTTAAAATGAGGTATGTTGTTCCTTTAATCTATCCGGGTACATTAAAATCTAAAATTGTGGCTCTCGTTTCTCACTTATTGCGCATTTTACGCACTTTGCAGCATTCACATCAGACTAGTTGTCATAGCAACGGTTTATCAACTTAGCCTTATATGGTGTATATGGATTCCTATACCGCATGCCTTCCGAGGAAATCACATTCAGCCATATCCACCGCACGAGTAAGAAGTAATGTGAGTGTTCATGAATTATATACAAATATTAATGCAATCAGAAGCTATGATTGTTTCACTGACCTTGAGTTGACCCTTATTGATGTCTAATGACCTAAGACAAAATGTCTCGTTCATTATATTTCAGAACCTGATAGCTGGTATCACATTCTTTATTCCCTAAACAAATCAAAAACCTTTGATGATTGGATGTTGAGAAATTCTACTTTTTGTCAACATTTCGTTCTCCAGAAGAATCCACTGTTTCTGCAGGATGTGTTTTACCATGTGTCACATAAGCGGAGTTGCCATTGGTAACGTGCAACTTTTGGGGGTCTGAACTTCCAGTTTAGGACAGTTGAGATTTGTACCTTTACAATGATACCAACCATTCTTGGCCACCAGAGGGGTGCAGCCAACTCCATTTTTAATGACTACAGTTGACTACTAGACTAACTGCAGATGACTAGATTAACTCCCTTAATTTCCCTTAACCTTACTATGCCACTTAACAACGATAGAGGAGTCAATACCCTTCCTCCCCCACCCCATACAACGTGAGTAATCTACTCAATTTACCCCCTTAATTTCCCTTAACCTGCTTACTATGCCACTTTACAACCATGATACGTCTGACTTAAAGGGATAGTTGAGTTTTTGTAAAGAGAGTACAGAGACCCTTATTGATGTCTAATGAACTTAGACATAATGTCTCGTTCATGATATTTTAGAAACTGATAGCTGGTATCACATTCCTTATTCCCTAAAAAAAAAAAAACCTATGATGATTGGATGTCGAGAAATTCTACTTTTTGTCAACATTTGAATCCACTGTTTCTGCAGGATGTATTTGACCATGTGTCACATAAGCGGCGTTGTCATTGGTAACGTGCAACTTTTGGGGGTCTAAACTTCCAGTTTAGGACAGCTGAGATTTGTACCTTTACAATGATACCAACAATTATTGGCCACCAGAGGGGTGCAGCCAACTCCATTTTTAATGACTACAGTTGACTACTAGACTAACTGCAGATGACTAGATTAACTCCCTTAATTTCCCTTAACCGTACTTTGCCACTTAACAACGATGGAGGAGTCAATACCCCTCCTCCCCCCCCCCCCCCCCTCCCTACAACCTGAATAACCTACTCAATTAACCCCCTTAATTTCCCTTAACCTTACTATGCCACTTTACAACCATGATACGTCTGACTTAAAGGGATAGTTGAGGTTTGGTAAAGGGAGTACAGAGACCCTTATTGATGTCTAATGACCTTAGACAAAATGTCTCGTTCATGATATTTTAGAACCTGATAGCGGTTATCACATTCCTTATTCCCTAACAAAATCAAAAACCTATGATGATTGGATGTCGAGAAATTCTACTTTTTGTCAACATTTCGTTCTCCAGAGGAATCCACTGTTTCTGCAGGATGTATTTGACCATGTGTCACTTAAAGCCGCGGTGTTGCTATTGGTAACGTGCAACTTTAGGGGGTCTAAACTTCCAGTTTAGGACAGCTGATATTTGTACCTTTACAATGATACCAAACATTCTTGGCCACCAGAGGGGTGCAGCCAACTCCATTTTAAAGCGACTTTTCAGGTCTTGGCTCATGGACTATATCGTAAATTGGTATAGTGGGTGATATTTAGGGGGCGAATTGAGTTTGTTATTCTGGGGGTGTATTAGGGTTAGGGAAATTCTATTTCTGACAAAACCGATATTCTGAAAACTATCATAACTGTCAAAAGTGTGTATTCTGAAAATGTTCTTAAGAGCTAAATTATCGTTGTAAAGTGGTATAGTAAGGTGGTGAATTAAGTTGGTTATTTGGGTTGTTGGTGTTGTTGTTATCGTAAAATGGTAGAGTAAGGAAAGATGGGGTATTGAGGGGGGAGTAGTGGTACTCCCTTATCGTTGCTAATGTAGTATAATAAGAGTGGGTGATATTAAGGGGATAAATTGAGGTGTTTGTTGCTGTTATTGTAAAATAGTAGGGTAAGGGGATGGGTTTTTTTTAAAGGGGGGATGGTACCACCCCTCAGAAGCCTGGGGGCTCCGTTCTTCTTTTGGGGAGCCCCCTCCAAGCATACCATGAGACCGGGGGCTCTGTCCATCTATTTGGAGACCCCCTCGAGCATCATTTAAGCCTGAGGGCACCGCCAATCTCTTTGGGGGCCCTCTCAGAAGACTGGAGGCTTCGTCCCTCTTTTGGAGAGCCCCCTCCGAGCATACCATAAGATCGGGGGCTCTGCTCATCTATTTGGAGCTCCTCCGATGGTACCAGAAGCATGGGCACCGCCCATCTCTTTAGGGACCTTTTCAGAATGCTGGGGGCTCCGACCTTCTTTTAGGGAACCCCCTCCTAGCATACCATAAGACCGGGGGCTCTGCTCATCTATTTTTTAAGCTCCTCTGAGGGTTCCAGAAGCATGGGGAGCCCCCTCCGAGCATGAATGAAGCCTGGCAAATTCATGTCACATGTCGGCAAAACCATGTCATATTCGAGAAAAATTATATTACTTATATTGACTTGTAAAATCATGCCCTTATCAGGCAAACCCGCATTCTATAATTTTTGTCGGACTTAACCTTCAAAACATATCATTGTCGGACATAAAAGTGGTGGAAACCTCTTTCCTTTCTGATGTGCGCTTAGAAGGTGAAAATGGCAATAAACTATTTATGCTAATGACTGTTATCATGAGTTTTCTCGCGAATGATTGTAATATGTACCTACACACGGCAACATAAAGTATAGCTGCAGATGGGGAAAGGGGGGTGGGGTGCACGTGCAGCCCGAATAATTTGGCCCCAAAATAAAATAAACAAGGGGGAAAGTTAGCAACCCCCCCCCCCCCCCTCCATCATCCCCTTGCTATATTATTTTACAACACCCACATCATGAATAACCTTTTCAATTACATTTTAGATTTCGATTTCGAATTTATTTGGTATTCAAACATACACATGTTATAAATAAATGTGTCAACCACTGGTAAATGGTAATAGAACGCAATAATAAAAATAATGAACTTCATTACAATTATAGCAATTTCGATTTAAATGTTCAAAAACATTTACTTGTAAGCATGATCATGCTTTGCATGCCAACACAGCACCAAACAATTATAGCTATTTGGTTGCATCTGGTCACTGGGCTAATGAACTTTATGCAATACTGCAACTACCATTTTGTAATTAAATTCTTCCAAAAAGCAGTTGACTACTAGACTAACTGCAGATGACTAGATTAACTCCCTTAATTTCCCTTAACCTTACTATGCCACTTAACAGCGATGGAGAAGTCAATACCCCTCCTCCACCTCCTACAGCCTGAGTAATCTACTCTATTAACTACTACCTACGGAACTACAGCTATTTAGTGGTTCCCCGCGCGACTTTTGTTTGCACGACCGCTCAATCAATACACGTAAGTTATATGGACAGTAAGTGCGATTTATCGCATAGCCCAGCGATAATTAGTATCGTTTCGCACTTATGATGTACACACATGCCCAGACTATGTTTGTACTGCATGCATGCAATATGCATTATAACCACGCCGCAGTACAATGCAGTGCATGAAAGAACCAAAAAGAAATTAGCAAATGACTTTGACTACCCTCATATCCATCTCCATTTACACGGAAATCCTGGTTACTAGATGTGTAAACATGTATCATTAAATCATAGTGACTAAAATTAATATTTGGAGGCCATCAAAACTGTATTTGTAAGTCTTAAAGGGGACAACCACGCAAAGAAAAACACATAATTATATATTTGGTACCGTTTTGTGATATGAAATAGATACCCAACATTTGCAAAGGGTTGTGTAATTCATAAACAAAGCAATTAATTTCCACCACTTACGGAACCACTGCTATTTCCTGGTTCCATACGGGCCAACCATTTGCGAGTGCGCCAATGCTATTCACGCGCACGTTTGTAAACAATAGATTCCTGGGCGATTCGTTCACTCTGCACACGTTGTAATTCACCGCACACATAGCAGTCTGCGTAACTCAGACCGCATGAACGCATGCTTTAGAATGGTGATGCGTTTCCAATTTTTTTTTTTTTTCTGGAAACATATTTTTGTGAACTTGTTGATGGAATGGAATACTAACGATGTTACCTTTCTTTAAAGGGATAGTTGAGTTTTGGTAGAGAGGGCGCTAGACTACTTATTTTTTTGTGAGGTAATGAAAAACTGAGTGTAAAATTTGAAAGAGCATAATATTTCAATAATAAAATCATCTTTGTTTGATCAAAATCGGTTCAGGGACGGCTGAAATATCCATAAATATAACAATTTGTAATAAAGCTGGGGCCCCAGGTTTATTAGAGCATTTTGAACCAGCCGTTAACAATTCAAAAAAATGCTTCCTCTTTTCAAAAAGTAACACATTTTTTTTTTTTAATAGTTGTTGTTTATTTCTCTATCTAATCACTATTTCAAAAAAACATCACATGCACAATATTGTATTCAAAATGGTTGAAACCGATGAGTGTTTAGAGAGCGCCCTCTTACGTTTTAACGGCCCTTTTTGAATGATAACATGATCTTTACTACGTCATTTGTAATTTTGTGTTCCTTTCTAGTTATAACTATTAGTTTGTAATGTAATGATGCAGGTTTTGGTTACTAAAATTCAGTTTCACCAAAACTGTACTCTCCTTACGAGAACTCAACTATCCCTTTAATAAGAATATTATTTTTTGGGTGGTGGTACCCTTTAACCTCAATTATCTCCATTGTTTTAGCAGAATTAAAAAATATAAAAAAAATCATAACTTCGTAGTTTTTTGTCGGATCGGCATAAAAATTGTCTCAAAATAAAGAGAACAATCCACACGACAACATCATATCAAAATCTCAATTTTACATTTTGTGTCAAAGTTGCTGGTTTTTCCAGAGCCGGTCACATATAATTACCTTTGTTTGTGAATTTGAATGGTTATAGTGTGTTTTTTTAATTATTTTTTATTAAATGCTAAACGTGGTAAATCACTTGACCGGAGAGATACATCGAATGAAAGAGTTAAATGCACTTCTGAACGAAAATTTCAAGCCTTCAGCTTAATTTTGCGAGATTGAATGACACGCTTATCAAAACGAGTGAAAAGTTTATGAAATTGGCCAGAAAACCCTATAGTACAACATTTACGAAAGTGAAGACTGTAGGTTGCATTTGTATTACATTTAATTAAATGAAATGGTATGTCAATACCCGTGATTTATATTAAATTACATACTATTTTTAATATTGCTTCTGTACAGATTTCCTCCCCCCCCCCCCCCCCCAAGAAAAAAAAATCCGGCATAACGCGTCCTTTTTATTATCTGTCACTAAGATGTCTCCGATTTAACAAAATGTATTATTGAACAAATTCTTCATGAAATGTTCAGTTTCTCTCAATTGTGTGTTCTTTTTCCAGATTGTCCGCCAATATCACAGGTATATACTCTTCCCTCATTCATGGGTGTAAGGGTGTCACACAACGGACCAGGGGGCGTGGCCACCTTTTCCTGTGACCCGGGTTGGACACTGATTTATGACGGCTCAATAATCTGCGGATCAGACGGCGAGTGGGAAGAGATTGGGAGTCTTCCCAACTGCAGAGCGGGAGGATCCGCAGGGGGTAAAACATTACAGGTTAAACGGGGGGGGGGGGGGGGGGGAATCATAAAAATAATACATTTAATTTATACAGAAATATGCAATAAACCATATTAATATGCTATAACAATAACATAGGCTATAGTCTTGCAACCATGGGCCATACAAATATAATTTCGATAAAATGTACTTCTGGTTATTCATCTATATTCAAGTTTCTACCTTTTTGACATTATCACTCGATTGTTTCTTCCCCATTTTCAAAATTATTTTTGTTGGGGGGGGGGGGGGGGGGGGCGAAGCGATATGTTTGCCCCCCAATATTTTCATTGGAGGCAACTGACGTCTGACGTCTACGAGTTATGCAGGGCCACCCTAGTTACATGTGGCTTATAGCAATGACACAATTGACCCATTCATGAACACCACGCTACTCGCGGAGGCTAAAATATAAGGATAATACGGATTATACAGACACTTAATTCATGTAGTTACAGTTACCGAAAAGTGTATTATTTTGAATGTTAATGACATGTAACATGATACAAGAATCCGCTAGGAATGATTATCAAAATACGCCTCCCCGTTGCTAAGATTAATTGAGTAAATTACCGGGGGCGGGATGAATGAATGGGGTGGGGTCGATATCGCGCGATGATTAAAGTTACTGGTCTGTACATACCCCTTACATGATGAGTTCATTTTTACGAAGGGGTCATGCCGGCCCGCCAGGTTTGCTGATTGGCCGATGAATAACAGAATACCTGCTCATGCATGTTTGTGTTTGTTGATCGATCACGAAAAGCGAAACAGTGAAAGCGAACGGTTCAACTTCTCGCTTGATGTGTGAGAATGCTTGTCTGAATGGATGCAAAACTTTAAAAGCGATTTTCTACGTTGCTTAACAAATAGCGGAACTCTGTTATTAACTCACGTTATTAAATTGCGTTTTTCTGGTCTTCAAACAACTTATATGTATCAAGTTGTACATCATTTTAAAGCTGAAATCCTAGAAAATTCGTAATGCTAAAAATCTCAATTTGGATATTTCCGATTAAATACCGAAAGTGTTAGAGAAGGTCACAAATGTTTTTTCATCTTATTTAAAACTATAAATTAAGACAATAAGACAGTTTTAGGTTTTAATTTCATCAAAATGTAACAAAAAGGAGAATTTCATTGCAAACATGATTATTTGTCCAAGCCACAGTTTGCGTCCTTTTCCAGCATAAAAATTGGTATCAATCCTTTTTAAAACTCTACTGTAAACCAAACATCTTCAAAAACCGATGCCACCCTTTGTCAACCAGTTAGGCAGTCTCTAAAATTTCATTATCCTTGTAACTCTGGTTTAAACTTGCCGGGGACACATGAAACAGACAGGGTTAATGCGGCAAAGACAGACCAGTATGTCGATGTTTTCATTACTAGGCCCTGTTTTGTTGGGAAATTTGTATTTCAAGAGCTTGTACGTAACGAAAAGTCTAAATAATGTCATAAATTATATGACCCACACCTTCGTTTAGAGTGACGTACTTATTATTATTTTATTCGAATGGTGTGATCCTGGATTGCTTTGCTATATTTTAAAACATACCTCGCTTTTGTTAATAACAATAACAGGTCATGAACAATTAAATCTGTAATCCTTACCCTCCTTAAAGGACGAAATATCCTTTAAAGGGACTGTCCGCCTTTTACAAATCATCTGAAAAGTTTCCAGTACCTAGATGGGGATAAATTATGACACTCCTGTGAAATTTTAAATTGAACAACGCTGTAATCATGTAATTTAGATTCTATGAAGGAAAAACTACCAAGAAAAAATAGCAAAGATCGCGTCTCTTCAATGTAATACATTTCGGCCACTTGATATGTTTAGCTGATTCATTGTCAGAATACAACTATCATGAACTTCTTCACAAGAAACCTGTTTATAGAAACAATTTCTCAAATGAAAAAAAAGAAGTAAAAGATCTGAAGTTTGAGGAATATTTCAGTACTTGATTGACTCTTCGGTAACACAGGCAGTTTAGCCTGCACTCAAAGTCTGTGGAACTCTAAACATGTCATGCAGTATAACCAGAAAAGTGGAAATCTGTGAAATGAAAATACAGACGCGGGGTTTTGATATACACGCAATATGCGGACGTGAGGGAAATACAAAAAATGGCGTCATTTACGTGGTTGAAAACTCCTTTATTTCCAAGTAGAAGTCGTGTTATAGAAAACCTGCACAATTACATTACAAACTAATAATTTTAACTCCACCATGCTCGAAGGGAATACAAAACTACAAACGACTAGGTAAGAAGCCTGTTATCATTCAAAAAAGAGCCGTTCAAACTCAAGAGGGCGCTTTTTAAAAACTCATTGGTTTCAACCATTTTAAATGAGATATACTTGTGATGGTATGTAAAAATAGTGATTAGATAGAGATAATCAACAACTATTAAAATCCTTCTTTTGAAAAGAGGAAGCATTTAAAAACAATGTTTAACGGTTGGTGTAAAATAATTGAATAATTTTGGGGCCCCACATTTATTACAATTTGTTACGTTTATGGATATTTCAGCCGTTTCTGAACAGATTTTGATCAAATAAAGTTTATTCTGTCATTAAAATATTATGCTCTTTCAAATTTGACACAAAGTTTTTCATTATCTCACAACAAATGTATTATCCCTTTAACAATACAATCATGGAAAAGGTTTCGGTTTTTCAAATTTCCCTTTCGTTGAAAAGATATTTACGATTGAAGTGTTCAGATGTTAAATTATCCACTGGACCGCGAAAACCGTGTACAAAGTGAGTGCAATGAGTTAGTAAATACCATTTTGCATTTTTTCTCATTACTTGGCCATATAATGTCTATTTAACCCTGTGGACATATCAGATAACAACAAAATACGTTGTATCAACCACTCGTCACTTTTTACACATGTCAACAAAGTTACTAGATCCCTTTAATTTGATCAACAAAAATGTACATTTCATCGTATACAAAATATAGTGTCTTGTTTCTTATTTTGATGAGTATATATCAAACGTTATTTGGGGGCAAAACCGTTTCATATTAATTTTAAAAAGGCAAGAAAACAACCCAGCTGACTCTAGCCCAGGGTATCCTCTATCATGTCTTTATCGCTGTTTAAGAAGATTTGATCGTGCATTTTTATAGCTATATTATTGGTCTCATCAGATACATGTTTCATTCATAAAATTAACTTGTATTTTTTAATGTATTTAAATATGTGATCTAGTATCTCACATCTTAAACAAGTACGTTCCGATTTATATGTTTCAATAACCATGAAAATCCTGGACATTACTGAAATGCAACTTGGAACAGTAAGTTTTCAGACAAATCTTGAAAGAATCTAAGGACGTACTATTTATAATGTGTTTGTGGGGCTCATTCGAGAGTGAAGGACCCGCATGTGCGAAAGCCAGGCCTGTCCCCCCATAGTTTGTTGCTTTGTGGGATATAGAAAGTAAGCCAGACTGAGAGGATCGGAGGGGTGGTGTATCCTTTTTATGAATACATGAATGCATTTCCTTAAAAGTTTGGGTTATTAGGTCGTAAGGTCTTGAGGTCAAGTTTTACCAAGTCACTGTCTAATGAATCGCACATCCTGCATGTCATAGCATAACACAACTACGGTATGCCCATTTTCACGTATTGTTCGTTGTTCGTTGTTCGATGATATGACGGGAAGTAAGTGTGATTCATCAGGCAGTGACTTAGTAGATATTGACACAAATGGGAACCTGACATTCTCTCACTTTGAACATTCTAAATAAAACACTGCTCGATCAAAAACTACTGCTCTTTGTATCATTTTTCTTTGTAAAAGATGCCCTATACCGGTAACCTACCCAGCTAGCCACCTGACGTTGGGCCGATGTCGGAATTTGGTTGCCGGATGTCGGCATATCGCCGTTGGCTCGAGGTTAAAATGTCCGCCAGCCCAACATCGTCACGACGTCATTTTTGTGATATATTGGCATAAGGTCATTTTCCGACAATGGCCCAACATCATGTCATGAGATGATGTTGGGCCATTGTCGGAAAATGACGTTATGCCAATATATCACAAAAATGACGTCGTGACGATGTTGGGCTGGCGGACATTTTAACCTCGAGCCAACGGCGATATGCCGACATCCGGCAACCAAATTCCGACATCGGCCCAACGTCAGGTGGCTAGCTGGGTAGTCACCATGCTTCTCTATGATGGCTATTACGCCGTTCCATTATTGTTGGGCCATCCTGTATTATACGTTCGAGAGGGAAATTAGCGTGCAGTGTGCTTTTTATTATAGTGTTGATATGAAGACAATTCATTTTACTGCCCCGCTCGCGTATACGGTTTCCAAAGCGCCATTTATAAAATGTAAGATGCAATTACGTTAATCGGCACTTATGGCACGCAATAGGCATGCGTTCCACTTGATGTATTTTCTATTCCGCATGTTGCTAGGGATACAAACATTACCTCTTGATGATCTTGATGACAGTAGAACGAGAGCATTATCTCGCTACTGTATGTAGCGTGCTCCCCATTTAACGAAGTTGAAGCTAGTCGATTGCACTTAATTAAATGTTAGCTAACTTCCTTTTGATAATAAACAGGTATTATTCTTGGCAAAATACATTGAGTTTCAATTATTGTCACACTGAAGCTTGGTTCAAAAACTTTAGGATGGAGTTTTGCAACATTTCGCGGTTCTCCTTTTCATCATCTCTCAATTCGGACACCATAAGACGATGTATGTTGCCGCTCAAAGTACTTTTAAAACAAAACGTTTTTTTAAAGCCAAATAACAGGAATAAGGGGAGTGACCGAAACATCTTTATTGGCCAAACTAATTGATCAATATTACTGAATTAGTAAAGAAAATGGCAGGTGTGGAAAAATCCGAACCTTAGTATCGTTAAATGCAGAAAAATTACTTAAAACATTCATGCAAACCGCTGACATTGGGCCTAAATTCACCGCCAGTTCAGCCCGTCTACGGTGGCTAAATCTTTACGCGTGTTCCCTCATGCGAAACCACGTGTCGCATTTGCCATATTTTTTTAACGCAGCACACGAGCATGCCTATCAAAATACAACCGTCGGCAATATCTGTCAATGCATTGATAATTTTCTAATTTTGCAAAATATAACAATTAGTAGGCGGTTTCCTAGCTAAATTTGTATAATCCCATATACTAGTAAAAATATATTGTTGGCAGTACGAGCGTATATTTCATTTGTTGTGTGTGTAGGAGGGGGGGGGGGGGGGCGTTTCCCATTACTGTCATTTAGCTTTAATTCAAATGCGCATCCGATAAGTCAAGACAGTTAATTATAAGATTCGAGCCCTTTTCATAATGCATTAAGAATAATACAAACAAAATAAACGACACTTTTAATAAAGGATTTTGGGGTAAATTTCGTAAGTTGGACAAACAAATTTATTCTATGTGTAACAATTCCGCCCATTCTGTCACCGCAGCTGTATTTTGTAGTTCAAATTCGTGTTTTATCATTTCAATTGATATACATGTCATTTGAACACAATTTGTTAGCATTCGATTTACAAACGTGTTTATATTTCGGAAATTGTCACCCACTTTAAAATATACATGGAAATGAAGACCATTGGGGTTTTCTCATGACCTGTACTAAAACTTTTAGTCTCGGAATTCACCGTTTGTAATTAATAATGAAGGAAATAGCATTTTGTACATTACTTACATACGCACAAACACTCACACGTACATACATACATACATACATACATACATACATACATACATACATACACACAAATACATTAATAATATACTTCCACATTTTGTGTGGGCATCGATAAATTGGTGATGTTAATTATCAATCATTTTCTGAATGTAATTTACATTAGGATTTGTATACAGATATGAGCTTCGAATGATAGTGCACTAATATAAATCGTTACATGTCAAGGGATAGTTGAGTTTTGGTATAGAGGGCGCTATACAAAATATTGTTTTGTGAGATAATGTCAAATTCGAAAGAGCATACAATTTTAGTGACAGAATAAACTTTATTTAATCAAAATCGGTTCAGAAATGGCTGAAATATCCATTAACATAACATTGTGGGCCCCACAATTATTCGATTATTTTGAACCAGCCGTTAACAAAATAAAAAAATGCTTCCTCTTTTCCAAAAGTTACAAACGAGGTTTTTAAATAGTTGTTGATTATCTCTCTATCTAATTGCTATTTCAACAAAACATCTCATGCACAAAATTTTATTTAAAATGGTTAAAACCGATAAGTGTTTAGAACGCGCCCTAGTTGAGTTTTAACGGCTCCCTTTGAATGATAACAGGCTTTTTTACTTAGTCATTTGTAATTTTGTATTCCTTTTGATCATGGTAGAGTCATAACTATTAGTTTTTAAATTTAATTTTGCAGGTTTTGGTAACTAAATTTCAGTTTGACTTTACAAGAGCTCAACTATCCCTTTAAGCGAGAAAACAACACATATAGTTGTTAATAGTGTTCATGGTGCTGTGCTAATTCGAATGAAAATCTGTGCAATTTGAATGACCACATTAGAATTTGAATGCTCCAAGATAAGGATTTCCTTTTTTTGTGAATTTGAATTTTGTTTTGGAATTTTTTGTATTGAATACTAAAAGTGGTACATGTATTTCACTTGACCGGAGAGATGAATCGAATGAAAGAGTTAAATGCACTTCTGAACCACAATTTCAAGCCTTCAGATTGATGTTGCGCGATTGAATGACACGCTTTTCAAAACGAGTGCAAAGTTTATGAAATATACGAAAGTGCAGACTGTAGGTTGCATTTGTATTACATTTCATTAAATGAAATGGTTTGTCAATACCCGTGATTGATATTAAAATACATTTTATTTTTAATATTGTTTCTGTACTCCGGAATAATGTGTTCTTGTTATTATCTGTCACTAAGATTTCTCCGATTTTACAAAATGTATTTTTGAACAAAGTCTACATGGAATGTTCAATTTCTCTCAATTGTGTGTTCTTTTTCAAGAATGTCCGCCAATATCACAGGTATATGACATTCCTTCATCCATGAATGTAAGGGTGTCACACAACGGACCAGGGGGCATGGCCATCTTTTCCTGTGACCCGGGTTCGACACTTATTTATGACGGCTCAATAATCTGCGGATCAGACGGCGAGTGGGATGAGATTGGGAGTCTTCCTGGCTGTGAATCTGCAGGTAAATCATTAGAGGTTAAGGGGGGATCATACAAATAATACATTTAATCGATACAGAAATACAATTTGCAATAAATCATGTAAATATGCTACAATAATTACATAGGCTATAGTCCTTCAACCATTGGCCATAAAGTTATAATTTCGATAAAATATACTTGACTTCTGGTTATTCATCTATACGTTATAATTATAGAATAGTATCAAGGGTGTTAAAAACGGGTGCGGTTCGTTGTTCCGAAGGTTCGTTATTCCGAACACGCACATTTCGTATACCTGATGGTTAACTATTCCGAAAATGAAATAGGTAAGGTTCGTTAATCCGAACATTCGTTGCATCATTCCGAAGCTTCGTTATTCCGAAGCTTCGTTATTCCAAAAGTTCGTTTATCCGAACATGAAATCGGGCTCGATATTCCGAAGGTTCGTTGATCCGAAAAGGAATTCGGGTTCGTTATTCCGAAGATTCGTTAATCCCAAAACGAAATGGGGTTCGTTAGTCGTAACGTTCGTTTATCCGAAAATTAAATAGGGGAGCTGGGTTGGTGTTCAAATGTTAGGGGAGGGGGGGGGGGGGGGGGGGTCGGTCTTTTTGCCCCACAGTCCTGGGAATCCTGGCTATGCCACTCAACATGAACACACATACACACACACAGTGAAGTCGAATTAAAATGCAAAAACTTCACAAATCATGATTATTACTACAGTATTACTATTTGTAGCAGCATGCATGCAGCCGCGGCCATTAGAGTACGACTGATCCCCATTCCCATGTCCCCACTGTTCTATGTACATTAATTTGCTCAGGCAACATTGCTTAAATGAAATTGGAATAAAATTCCTTACTGATTCGGGAACCCATTAAACCTGTCTACGTCGTATTTGTTTCATTTTCGTACATACGAACCCTATTTAATTTTCGGATTAACGAACCCGATTTCATTTTCGGATGAAAGAGGCCTGTTTCATTTTTGGATGAACGAACCTTCGGAATAACGAACCCGATTTTATTTTCGGATAAATGAACCATCGGAATAACCGAACCTTCGGAATAACGAACCTTAAATGGACTTAGTAACATTGTCCAAATCCTCAAAATAAAATTTTAATTCTACCGGTTCCCTTATACCATGTTGTATTCGTATTAACAATAAAATCATGGGACAGGTTTCGGTTTTTCAAATTTCCCTTTCGTTACAAAGATATGTATGATTGAAGTATTCAGATAAGAAAAACTCCGGGCGAGTTTTTCTTCCATGTACAAAGTGAGTGCAGTGAGTTACTGAATATCACTTTGCATTTTTGCTCATTACTTGGCCATACAATGTCCATTTGACTTGAAATTTTCACACAATACCCTGTGGACATATGAGATAACACAATATACATTGCATCAACCATTCATCACTTTTTGCACATGTCAACAAAGTTATTAGATCCCTTTAACCGTTAAAAATTGTGAGTGCTAGGGAGCTCTAATATTATGTGTGTGTATTGTGTTAAGCAAAAAATGCGAGCTTGACATACAAGGAGTTTACATATTAACCTAATTAAAATAATAAGCTACACAATTTGAAAAAAAAAATTTATTTTACAAACAGGGTCAAGTGTAATTTTGTTTATCTAGGAAAGGTGTATTATAGTCACCTACACAGTTGAAATGAGGTAGGCCTATTTGGGTAAGAAACCTACATTGAGCGCTCATTTGCATGTGCAGCACCACAAAATACGAGATGGGTATCTCAAATGTGCATAATTATGAATATTATTGCTTCATTATGTATGTGTACACACAATAATCATTCGTAGATAATTCACGCTGTTATCATGCGTTTACTATTAATTAGAGGTATTCACAATTATGAGCAATTCTGCGACCTCGACTATATTACGCATACAATTATGATAACATAATGTATATGTATTTACTTTCACTGTATACACCTGTCTCACGAAGGCTAAACTAGTGAATAATATTTAATAAACAAATATTGGGGGCAAAACTCAAATTAAACTACATATCACATATCACCATGGCAACATTTATTTACTCTAATATGGTCTTTTATTCCATTTAGCGTTGAAGTCATTGTTAATATTGTTTAATGTACTATTTATTAATATGCAATGGTTCGTTAATGTATACAGTTCAGTCCTTCTTCATTACCGATATAATATCTATTATTATATCCCTCATGAGATCGTTTTACCATTGAATTTGACAAATGATAGTTTTGGACAACACGCGCAACCCCCGCGCAATCACGTGACCGGGCTTGTTAATAAAAGCTAACACTGAAAGTTCGTTACGCGCTCGTCCCATAGATCATGTGTTTTAGGAAAAATGCACACGCGAAACAATTTGTGCAGTACTCTATGGCGGACACGTTCTAGTCACGTGATTGCCCTTGTTAATAGAAACGAACACTTATCTAGGTCAAAAGAAGAAGAACGCCAAGACAGCCAATAAGCACATCCGTGGGAGCGCTAGCACGCATTCATCGCGTATGTGCGCAACTGCCAGCGCGTTGGTGCGCACTCAGTTTTGCGTCTGTGTGATCGTATGCGCAAAATAAACAATGATTTTAAGCGTATAAGATGCGCCATGGTTCTGGAGGCTTAGACTGGCCTCATCAATGTCGATTGATTTTTATATCAAAATTTACAAGCGATTTTATGAAATATTAAAGAGATTTTCACTTATTTTGCTATAAGATGATCACAATCCGTGATACTGATGAGTGATATAAAACAACTAACTAATGTGCTTGATTGTGATAGGCAATCTATTACCAGAAGCCCATTCGTTAGTTGTATACTATCATTATTGTACACTACCATACATAATTATATATGTACATAATAGTGTTATAATTTATTATAGTAATAAGAGTATTATAATTGTTCTAATTATAATTGTTACTTTTAATGTGATTTACGTTCTTCATTTGATTCCAGGCTTCCCTGTCTGGGCAATCATCGTGATCGTCATCGGTGTGTTGGGCATCATATCTGGTGCTGTCAGGAAAATCATGAAGAAGGGCAACTCTTCTTCAGGAGTCAGGTAATTATAACTTTTTACAGATGACAAATTATGATGCTGGATTATTTAATGCTTCTTATTTCGAAATAATATGTACAGTGTTTCCCTGTAAACAAATAAACGCAAATTTATGAGTCATCTATGTTTAGTGTTAATTAACATCACTGTGAAACTTGTTCCCCCTTCATAATATGGTATTATAAACATAATCATTACAATTGACAATTGACTGATAACATTCATCTGAAATGGTATTGTGAAAATCACAATACAAAAAAGTAATACCTGCTTAACATTGCTGCTACATTGGTTCATTAAGCTTTTTCAGAGTCGAGAACTATACTCTGCTTTGATTCGAGCTGCATCATCGTGCAATTCTTTGTTTCCTTTTTACAGGTAACAGATAAACCCCTCAAAAAAAGTTCGGAAACTCAAGTTTGATCGATCATATCTCTCATATTTTTTAATAAGCATATTCGAAATTGGTGTCACAATAAAGCCTCATTATATACCTTTCAAACGGTGCATTATGTGTAGTGATTATGCAATTGGGGCGATTGCAGTAGCCCAGAGAATAGGGGGAGGCAGGAAGTGAAATGTCGCAAAATGGGCCAATGCATTTAATTTACGAGTGCATGACTGTGCTAACCAGTTTTCCAAAAGTTATCTTTCTATTGAATATTGCCAACCTTTCCATTTATTAAAATCATTGAAATCGGTAGCATATTAATGAAAATTAGCTCTTCATTACGGTGGAATATTAATCGTAAGGATTATGCAAATGGGTTGTGCGCAGCGAACCGGAATATGGAGACGGGTCGAGTGTGAAATCAGACAAAAAATATGGAGTTGACAAAAAATCAGAGTGTTGCATTTTTTTCGAGCTTTTGGGAGGATTTTTTAGCATTTCAAATAAAATATTCATTATCAAATTTGATATCAACGGAAAGCCCAACAACTCTTCTGTATGAAAATGTGAAATTTATAATGATTTTTGTAAAGGGAGGCTGCAGGGAGATGAATGTGAGGGAGCCTCAAAAGTGACCCTTTTCAAAACGCTCTGATTTGGTGTAGGTATATTTTACCATTGTTTAGAGGATGTAATGCGACTTCAATGAGTTGGCCATGAATGAGAAGAATTCAATTGAAAACGGAAAGTTCAGTGCAATGAGCAAGCATAAACATATAAATTAGCATTTTCGAAAATGTTACTTATTGTTTTTCATATGACATTTATTTACCATGGAATTTACACACATCACCTAGTGGACATATCAAATAACATACTACACATTCGTTCAACCATTCACCAGTCTTTTCACATTTCGGTAGATCTACAAAGTTAGTACATCTCGTGAGAAATTGATCTTCAACATGGGTTTCGTTTTTAAAGGACACGCGGTATAGAGAGACGTTGTCCTCGCGGAGACTCACATACTGAATAAACTGGTTCGTTGCTTTTATATTGTATACATATCCTAAACTATAAAGGAACGCTTGTCTCATATGTGCCCTGCATGACAATAGAACATGCATACCAGGTGGATTTTTAGATACTAAATTCGTGCTTTGTTACTAAAAAAAAAGACTACTATACAAATTATTAAGAATACTTTTGACCGTGTAGAACAATAAGAACACCAAGCAGGTTTGGCATCTAAAATAACGTTTGGAATATTTTGATTATAAAGAAGACTGGGTAAACAGCATACGAAGCATTTGTTAAAGAATAACTTAAAGGGATAGGTGAGTATTGCTCAAACTTAACTTAATTAACCAAACCCTGCACCATTACGGTACAAAATAATAGTTATAACTTCACCATTCTCGAAAACTATACAAAATTACAAACGACTAATTAAACCATGTTATCAGTACAAAAAGAGCCGTTACAACTCAAGAGGACACTAAAAACAATTGGTTTTAGCAATTTTTCATACATAATTGTGCATTTAATGTTTTGTTAAAATAATCATTCAAAAGAGATATCATCAACAACTTTTTGTAAAAGTCAAAATATCCCCTGGCGAAGAATTGTTTTAATTCAAATATTTTATATGGATATTTCAGCCGTTTATGAACCGATTTTGATAAAATAAAGTTAATTCTGTCATTAAAATTGTATGTTCTTTCAAATTTGACAGTCAGTTTTTCATTATCTCACAAACAAATATTTTGTGAAATTCCCTCAACTACCCCTTTAAAGGAATAGTTGAGTTTGGGTATAGATGGCGCTACACCATTAAACATGAAGGAAACTGACTAGAAATATTTCAAATGATTGAAAATGAGAAAAATAGGCTTCGCCGGGAATCGAACCCGAGACCTTCGGATTGCAAGACCGGTGCTTAACCAATTGAGCCACGAAGACTCGTGGATGGGTGCGTTCCCATGAGACCCTTTTCAATGCTCGATTTTAAAATAATTTTGTGTGAGATAATGAACGACTGGGTGTCAAATTTGGAAGAACATAATATCAAATGACAGAATAAACTTTATTGATCATATCCGCTTAGAAATGACTAAAATATCCAAAAACATAACCATTTGTAATCAATATGGGGCCCCACAATTTTTTGAGAATTTTGAACCAGTCGTTAATTTGTTGTTTACAAGCTTTCTCTTTTCAAAAATGTACAACAGATGTGTTTTTCAATAGTTGTTGGTTATGTCTCTATCGAAGCACTATTCAAACAAAACATCACATGCACAATATGTGATTTTAAATGGATGAAACCGTTGAGATTCGAGAGAGTGCCTTTTCGAGTTTTAACGGCTCTGTTTGAATGATAACAGGCTCTTGACTTAGTATTACATTTTGTAATTTTGTATTCCTTTCAAGCATGACGTGATTTTGCTGTTAGGAGAAAACTTCACTTTGAGGGCCTGAACTGCGGTGTGATTTCTGAGCTCTCAAGCCTGCATCCAGTATATTTGTATCAGGGTTGGCACTGTATTATCACTAGCCCCTCTCTCTGTGATAGCACTAGGCCTCGGGGGGGGGGGGTGGCAGTTGATTTATAATGTTGATTACCACGATGGTGGAAAACAAACTAACGACATAATCACCTAATGCATGGTGGAGTTATAACTGTTAGTTTGTTATGTAATGGTGCACGTTTTGGTTACTAAAATTAAGTTTAAACTAAATTGTATTCTCTTTACCATAATTCAACTCTTTATCCATCTTTAACAATACAATCAAGTTCATAATTTGTTATTTTTATTGAGCAACGTAACATTGTAATCTGTTTCATTTGTTCGTATTCTGAACGTAATTTGTGACCCGTCCTACGGAGAAGAACCAAAAGTCGACAAAGTTGATTTTCTGGATTTGTATTTAGTTCGATTCAGCAATATCTAAGCTTTAATATGATATAAAGTTTGTCTCATAATGATTCTGCAACGCGGAGTTATTGACGTTTTTCTAAGGCAAATATTGAACGGTCTGGAAATAAGATGCCGAGAAAATAGCTCAAAAAACTTTACATCCATTTCGAAAGTGAAACTAGCGTTTTAAGAAGGCCATAAATGAACCGATTGCATGAATAGAATGTCGTAGCAACCTTTATTCAATTTTCTTGAAAACTTGCATATCTGTAAATATGTATGATATACACCTTCCCGCCAGAAACTGTTGAATATTATCCATGCTTTGTAGAGATATGAACAGATTTAATTAAAAATTAAGTGGGTTTGGAACGATAAACTGTACACATCGCGCACATGATACAATAGCGAGCACTTTCACGTAACAAAAGGGGCTCCGCTCTGGCTCTGGTTATTGTTCGTGTAATCGATATTGACA
>JBAMJV010014599.1:0-25000 GCA_037951105.1 Echinarachnius parma
GGAACTTTTTGTGCGAAGTATAGATACGGGGGTGTACGGGAGAGCATGTGGCCCCTGACCGTAAATTGACGAAAAATATAACAAATGAGATATAAGTTATTATTTGCGTTAACCCCACTCCCCTTCCCCCATGGGATTATAAGCCCACGCTACGCCAGTGACAACATTTTGTCGACACACCCTTTTCTGCAAATAATCCTTGTGTTAAACTTTTGATGGAATCGTCATTATCTTTTCTAAAGATTTTACTACTCAGACAAAAGTGTGCGTATTAAAGATCCAACATATAATTCAAATGACATCATGAAATGTCGACTTGGTTCAATATTTTAAAAGAATATTACAAAACTGAAGCTTGTAGTCGTAATTTAGAACTTTCTGGGACTGCATGAGCATGGACCGAGTCAGAATAGTTGTCCATGGTTTGACCGAGTGTTCTAACCTTTCTTCTTGTGTCGTTCATTTTAATTTGTTGAAATATATCACTGTTCATGCATTCTGTTTTTTTTTCAAAGCATACGAAAATGTGAACATGTCTTAACAACTTTTTTTTTAATCCACTTATTTGGCTCATTGCCATAAACATTATAACAAATATTTGTCGATATTTGATTTCACATAGAACAGAAATATGTAACATGTTCTCTTTCTTTGTCTATAGCTAAATACGACCTTCATGACGAGAGTCAAAATTGGTGAACAATTACATTTCCGTTGATATTATTAAATGTCAGAAGGTTAAAACAGTTATCACAATTTAATTCTGAAATGGACACAACACACGGACCGACAACTCCATCAGATTGAAGATATGCCTCTCGTATGTTTGGGTCTTATGTCTTCAGTGTTCCCAAGTTCATTACTTTATAAGTTGATATATCATACATAATTATGCCGTTGGCCTCAATATTATTCAGCATTTCGGTACAATGCACACACATTTCTATACACATTATGCCCTAGAACAATTTTTTAATTGGAAATAATATAGGTTTTCCCGCTCAATTTCGCGATTGTGTCAATCGAATTGATAATAGGAGCAAACGTATTCGCGCGATTTGCGATCGCCGTACCAAAGCAGCATTCGAATTCGTAAATAGTCGTTCAAAATCACGTAGGAGCAAGTGAATTTGCACAAAGTGCATACCTTTTCATCAATGGTCATTCGAATTCGCGAAAGGCCGTTGACAGTTGGCTGCACATTCGCGAATTCGAATGCCCATAAATGAACTTCTGTGTCTATTCACGAAAGCGTGTGCGTATGCATGAATTCGCATGCACTTATTCGGAATTTGGAAGACCGATACCAACGATTACGCGGCAACGCGCGAATTCGAATGACCCTAAATGAATTCGATTGAAAAAAGTGCAAAATTGAGCGGGAAAACCTATAATAATATAGGTTTTCCCGCTCATTATACAGTACCAAATACCATTCGTTTTGTCAGGCTTGCCCCTCTGTATTGATTATGTGTGTGTGTGTGTGTGTGTGTGTGTGTGTGTGTGTGTGTGTGTGTGTGTGTGTGTGTGTGTGTGTGTGTGTGTGAGTGGAGGGGGGGGGTATGTCTTTCTCCAAAATATGTACTCCTTACATGTGGTATAAAATTAACAAGAAAGGGCAGAGATCAACTAAATGTGTGAATAATAATAAACTCGATTTATATAGCGCCTAATATGATTGATAATCATCTCTAAGCGCTTTGCAATTTTATTATTACCCCGGTCATAGGATACAATGCAAACCAGCACACATTGTGTGCACCATCTCCACTCCCTGGGGAGTATTCCTTCCAAGCGCTCATGGGCTCAAGAAGATCGTTCACATAAAGGCTTTTACCTCCTACCGGTCCCCATTTATACACCTGGTAGAGAGCAGCTATAATGGATAAATTGTCTTGCTGAAGGACAAACGCCGTGGGCAGGGTTCGAACTCGGGATCTCATGATCGGAAAGCGCGCGCTCTACCAATCTTGCCACACCACATCCACAAATGCGCTATATAAGAACTAATTATTATTTTTAGTGATAATAAGGATGATGTTGATAAGAGCTATTATATAATTGTAAACAAATGTGTGTGGTAGCATCAATACTAAGATTAAGATTATAGCTTTTAGATTTCAGACATTTGCTCCGAGCATGGGTGTTAAAATTGTATAAAATAGTGAACCTACTCATAACGTATTTTTAAAGGGCATAGCGAGGAAAAGACTGAGCCTTGCATGAGATGGATCCACGTGATCATGTATACTATAGAGCCATCGATATAGTCTAGGGCATTGGGCTCCCATGAAACTAAGCAAGGGCGTCAACAATTTCTCAAAAGTGTAGGGGAGACATTGCGAGGAAGCGAAGCGACCGAGCGGGGGAGGGTGTGGGAGGGGGTGTCCCCCTCCCACAGTAGGGAGCTTTTGTATTTTTGGGCGTGAAATTGTGCGATTTCGTGCACACCTGAGACAGAAATTTCACGTAATATGAAGTAGGTATGGAACCAAACATACATAATGATAAAGGGAGGGGGACAATCTGCTCCTTTTTCAAATGTGGGGGGGGGGACATGATATTCCAATTTGATTTGCGTTCAGCGCATATGTACCGAGATTATTTTATTTTCTGTGACGGTGTGCTATCTATAGATGAGGGTTTAATAAACTTCGTTTGAGGTGTGCGTTTGAGAAATTACGCTGCCCAACACATTTCAAAAGGTGAGTTCCCGCAACCCAAATGAAACTTGCAATATGATAAACTGTATGCGCGCGAAGCGCGCGGCAAACAAGAGATTTACAGTCCTTTTCAAACTAAAAAACGGCTATTTTGAAGATTAATTATTGATAAATGTGTCTTTCCCCTCTTTGACATTATATCACTCGATTTTTTTCTTCCTCATTTTCGGAATTATTGGGGGGGGGGGGGGGGGGGGCGAAATGATATGTTCGCCCCCCCCCCCCCCAATATTTTCATTGGGGGGGGGGGGGGCGACCGCCCCCCCCTGCCCCCCCCCCCCCCCCCCCCAGGATCGACACCCCTGTATACATGCATAGACAAATTTACTATCATTAATTGCCTTTATTGCGATAACAAGAAATGAAAAGAAATGCATGTGTCACGTTTGCATCTGTCGATGATTTGCTGCTCTTATAGATGTATGCCGATACTGACTTGAGAAACAAAGAGCTTCAAGGAGGAAACATTGCGCGTCAATGCATGAGCTATAATCATGATTATCGTCACATGAACAAGACTGGAAACCTTCTATCCTTTCTTTATCATCCCGAGAATCGATCTGAGCGGATCGAAGGTGCCCACCTTGTTTCGTAGCGTTGCCCCTTCTCCTATTGTCCGAGCTTACCTAGGCATAATGCTCTCTCACCGACACGTCATCAATACTATAGCGGCAAAATTATTCAATCAGTAAGTTCGATAAAGCCTGAATCCCCGCAGCATGGAAGGCAGAATACAAGCGTATTCGACAAAGGGATGTTCTGAGAAGAGGAGAGTAAACTGCCTTTACAACGATAAGTGTTTGTCCACCCCTGGCGACTCAAGGACCATCGACGGTACATCTCAAATATAACTGGTCTTCAGATATTGTCCTGTGGACACACACACGAATAGTCCCCGAATAATTATATCAAAAGTGGTCTACAATGTAGGATTTGTAATTTTTGCATTGATTTTTGCGTCATCTTCTATAAATAATTCATAGGGACATGTGTAGTAGACTGAAGTGTCCTGGAGCATTCGGACCAAAGCAAATTATGGTGAGAAATCGACCTTCCGAAGGTGAATCTATATAAGATTTACAAGAGGAGCACTTAAAAGGGAAACTAACAAATATATAGAAGATACATTTCAGTGCTGCGATGACTCTGTTGAGCTAATTTGTAAATACAGCTTGTGATATAGTATCTCTTATTACGAAGGATGACATATGAGGGGAGGAGGAGACTATCATGATACTTATGTATCTGCTCTAGTTGTTTATTTACTTACAGGCAAATGCTTTTAAAGAAATATTCTGGAACTTCATTTGATCTTATTTTCTGAAGTTTACTCTGCAATGATCGAGAAGGATACATCATACCCTAGTTATGCGTCTTCAGTTATACATGTACTATGAAAACTCAGAACTGATCTTATTTGTGAACATAATATTTGAGGTACTGAAAAGAAGACTCTGTAGATAATTCCGCATCTCCGGTCATGCCGGTTGAACGTCAAATTGTTTGCATCGCTCAAAACATGATTGTTTATCTGAACATTCAAGAATTTCAGATCTGGAACACTTGAATCTGATCTCATTTTCGAACATAGTTTGATTGAGAAGAAGACTTTAGGTATACTAAATGCATCTTCAGTTAAACGTCTAGTTGTTTATACCGCTCCAAGCAAATGTGTTAGCAAAATATTTCAGAACTTCAGCTCTTCAGAATTGTACTCCTGGTATTTGCGAACATGGTTTACTCTGTAATGATTGAGTGGAAGGCCCAATAGATACATCTGATCTACATCTCCAGTTAAACGTCTGTTAGTTTATATCATTCCGAATAAAGGATTTAACGAAACACTTGGAACGGCAGACACTTAATACCAACTCAACCCAAGGAGAAGGGGGAATAAACGGCTACTTTCTTGTCTTCTTTGGTAAACAGCGAATAAGGACAATATGAAGTGGATCAAGTAAGTACATAGCCCTCGTTATAAACAAGCACTCGTAGGATTTTGAATCTTTACAAGAGAGGTATCAACTAGGCCCCGTAGGCTACGCGGCGTCACGACAGTAACCATAGAAAGCGGGCAAGGTCGCGTGCTAGACACGCCAATAAAATCACACAACTTCGTTGTATTTGTCGATTTATGATTATTAAAGGGATTTAGTTACATTGTCCAACCTTAACATATACGTGGACATCTATAGTGGTTCTCTCATACCGTGTCATATTCATATTTACAATAAAAGCATGGGACAGGTTTCGGTTTTTCAAATTTCCATTTCGTTCAAAAGATATTTACGATTGAAGTGTTCAGATGTTAAACTGTAATGTTAAAAGAAAGTGCAATGAGTTAGTGAATATCACTTCGCATTTTTACTAATTTCGATCAATATAGTTCTGTCCTGCTTATAGGATTATGACTTGTGATGTAATAATCTCTAGACGGCGTAACAAGGAATAGATGTTGAGTGGTTTGCCGCGGCTCGCGTAATCCATTGGTTACATCCCACTACACACGTACACAAACACTTCCGTACTACTGCAATGTAATGAAGCCTCAACCTAAACTTTCCCTGACTACATAAAATGGAAATCAATAACTATTCCATTGCTTAAAATCACCCACATTTAAAGGGATCTAGTAAGGTTGATAAGACGTGTTTATCTGTGATCTGATGTGTCCACTGAGCGATGTGTGACAATTCTGCTAAATTAATGTCATATGACCGAGTAATGAACACAAAATGCAAGGTGACATGTGGAAACTCTTGCTCTAACTTTGTACACAGTTTAAATTATTTTTTTACTAAAGAGAAATTTGGAAAACCGAAATATGTTCCATGCAACATTCTATTGGTAAAACGAAAACAACGAGGTATATGCGAACCGATATAGTTGTCAATAAATGTTATGGATTTGGACAGTGTTACTACTGTAGATCCCTTTAACGACGACTGAACCTGAAGTGCGCCGCCCAGTTATCATGGTTATGTGAGGTGGACTGACGTCAGTAAGTTGGGTGGGATGCAAGGAAGCACAATAGACATACTTGAACTTAATTATCATTTTAATTACATTTTTGGATAATGAAGTCTTCGAAGCCATCATACAGTTTATACCACCACAAAGGGTAGTTTGAATAGATATTCAGCCTTATGCAAACTTTCTCAAATCTATATCCCCATCTCATATAGTCATATTATGGGTTTATATGGAATCAAACATCTCTGTGTATAACTTTGGTTGTATGAAATTAATGTTCGTATAATTGTTACATTGGTTAATTTTTTTCGGAGGGCTAGTTATTACAAACACAAATAAGGAATACTGGAATTATTGGGTTACCACAGCTTTGGTTAATCGAACCTTCAACATAAATAAGTCTGACTAATTAACTTTAATGAAATAATCTTTGGAATAACTACAGTAGAAGTAACCACATGATCACGACCACATAACCACATGTCCATTTACCTTGAGTGAATGAAGGAATACCCTTACAGCATGCTGCTCAATTTTCACCCTCTCCCGATGAATTGTCCCAGCTTCCCCCTGTTTTATTTCGGGGGAGGGGGGGGGGGGGTGTATTTTTTCTCGCTGAGAAGTCCGTTGCAAACATGTACAAGGTACCTCTGCCACTGTTGGGTTGGTCTAATCAGCCAATGAGCATGTCCATGGCTCGTTTAAAGGGGTAGTTTAGTTTTGGTAGAGAGGGCGCTGCACATCACAATTTGTTTGTGAGATAATGAAAAACTGAGTGTCGAATTTGAGAGAACATGCAATTTTAATGGCAGAATAAACCTTATTTGGTCAAAATCGGTACAGAAACGGCAGAAATATCAATAAATATATTTGATCTTATAATTATTTGGGGCCCAAATAAATAGATGATTTTTTTCAAAAAATAAAAAAAATGCTTACACTTTTTCAAAATTTTTCGAAAGCGTTTTTTAAATAGTTGTTGATGATCTATCTACTTAATCATTATTTCAATATAACATCACATGCATTATTTTGTATGAAAAATGGTTGAAACCAATGCCTTTTTAGAAAGCGCCCTCTTGTGTTTTAATGGCTCTTTTTGAATGATAACAGGCTTTTTACTTAGTCGCTTGTAATTTTGGATACCTTTCGAGGATGGTGGAGTAATAACTATTAGTTTATAATGTTACTGTCCAGGTTTGGTTACTAAAGTTCAGCCTTACAAAAACTGTACTACCCCTTTAACGAACATACAGTTATATAATATTACAAATTAGTATTGTTGATGACAATACAATTAATATAATATTGCAACATATTGCATGATAAATAGTGCAAACATTGTCAAAAACAAACAGCAATAACAATCTCCCGTGGAAAATAGAAAATAGAGATATAATAGACAGCCTCCCACAGGGCGTGGGCAGTCAATATTGTCACATTTTTGGAACTGCCCCTCAAGGGGATCCTTGCCTTCCCTTTGGCCACACCCGGTGATCCTGGCTACACCAGTGTAATATAGACAAACATCACTGTATTCACAGTATTCACAGTGCTTTCAGGTGACAGCGTGGTGACAAGCTAATAACATTGCATTGTCATCAAGTCCTTCACTAGCCTTGGTAAAACAAGAATGCTTTCAACTGATCGATACATAGATTCATTTGATCTGGACGTAATGCAAATGTTTAGATTAACAGTTTGGTTTGATGGGAAACTGGTTTGAGAAAACTAACGTCATCACAGTATGTTCTCAATGGGCAGCTTGATATGTAGCGCATGAAGCATACCTTAGGCATAGGTTTGGCATGATCATTGCTCACTCCAAGTCGGTACAGGCGACATAATCAATCAATATTTGTGATTACATTTCAAATTTCACTCTCTATTCCATTCATCAAAAAGTTACATAATGTTAGAAGAATACAATACATAATGCAATTGAACAAATAAATTATAGGGGGGGGGGGGGGGGGCGTACGTGAGAAAACATAAGTACATATGCCATCCTATATGTGACAGTACACATACCAAAAATGTAAGATTTTTAATTTTAGTGGCGCTGTGGTCTTTTTAAACGTTGTCAAATGGAGCAAATGCCTTTTTACTTCTGTTAAATATCAGAATACGAGAAGTAAAAACGTTCACTTGAGTAAATTTGTTCATATGAATCTGTTAGCATTACTAAGACATTGTATTATATGCATGGAACCATTTAATTCTTCCCCAGAGTAACACATTTAAACATGCACTACATTATACGTACAACTGAATAAACTTGATTAAAGATACGTGATAATGGAAACTTTATCTAGTGTAATATACTTCATGTGTGCGTTCGATGTGCATATATATGTGCACAAAATTAAGTCGAACAACATTGATATTTTATTTCGTTTCAACAAGTGATAGGGGATAATTATATAAATATTTGTTTAAGTGTTAGTTGTGAAGATGACGCTCTCGCATTTGTTATACAAATACAAGTGAGCAAATATGCCTAGCCCTATACACATGCTACAAAACAACACTTGTATGCAGTTGTTACATAGTTCCAGTTGTTATCTATACCAACATGTGTACATGTACATGTATATAACTTATATTTGATAACATTTGGCCCATCCAGTCATTAAATCATTATCATGACGTTGAGTGGTATTTCAAATTGTGGCCAGTACGATACACTATAATGTACGCATCATATTCATCAACATGGTCAAAGTGATCCATTAACTTTGTAAAATGTAATCAAAATCACTTGGAGCATCAACATTTCTACAATTGTACCTTGCTGTTTGACTACTGGTAACACAAGAATGAAACGGGTTTTAATTTTTTAAGTTTCCCTTTTTATGAAGATATTTCAGATTGAATTTGAAAGCGTCTATGGACACTTTCGACCGTAGTCAAGAGTATCCGAATTCGGATGCTTCACGCGAACGATCGGGATACAATTATATATCGATTTTCTCATTTTTTCTAGGTAAACATTATTCTTTTTCTTAGAAAATCTCACATATCATACTCAAGAATCTTACAATTGTTATATGGTTGAAATCTCAAATATAACTTTGAGGGAAACTACAAAATTAATGAATAACTTTATTGTTGGTATATGTCTCATATTATATGTTTTAAATAATGTGTTTTTGCGTTGTGTTTCACTTGTAACTTGTAACTGGTAACTAACATCTATCATAAATATTGGTAACTGCCGACTATCATGACTATTATACAACATGCCCCAACATTAATTACAACGGGACTTTCTGCAACGATAACTTTAAAATAGTAGATCAATCAGAATGATATTTCAGGGTATGAAACAATAACTTATCACCTACATCTTGCAGAAAACCCTATTCGATTTGCTTCAGTGGTCATGGAGAATGAGGATCTTTTGTCAATCATGTCATGTGTCCATTTTCGTTCATAACGCGTGAACACAATGGACAACACGTCTCCTTACATTACAAAACCTGGAGGGAAGGGACATCTGACATGATTGACAAAAGATCCTCATTCTCCATGACCACTGAAGCAAATCGAATAGGGTTTTCTGCAATATGTAGGTAATAAGTTATAGTTTCATACCCTGAAATATCATTCTGATTAATCTACTATCTTTAAAGTTATCGTTGCAGAAAGTTCCGTTGTAATTCATTTTGGGACATGTTGTAGATGCAATAGCGGATCAGTGTGTAGGCTATAAAGTATAATAATCATGAGCAAAGAATGATTTCGGGCCCTATTTTACACTGATATAGTCAAGAAATTCAGTGGAACGTTACATATACAGGAAAGGTGGGACTGTACAATTACAATTATCCCTGCAAGCATTTATGTCAGGACAACGTTGGAATATATATTATAACAGCCTAAAGACGTTTTTTGTGCGCTGCATCTTTTGATTAACCATGATTACGTATACAGACTAACACATTTTTACATTACTTTTTACATATTTATATTTCTTGTAGTTTAATATTGTATCTCTCCTTTTCTAACGTTCTTTGCAGAAGATGAAAACGGCCTTTTCGTATAATGTGGGTCGGGGTTCACCATAATAGTCATACACTTCAAATCGCGATGAATCAACAGCAAATTGCAAATCAAAGTTCAACGGGCAAAACACTCGACACATCAAATTTGTCTACTTTGAGGAGCTAGCAAGAACTCGGCTACCATAATTGGTTAATAATTATTTAGTTCGCTTTGCCATCTGCATACTCGACAGCAAAGTAACATGGAGAGCTAGAACTAAGCTGTAGCTGTGATTTTCTTGTCATTATTTGTTTACGTTGCTTTTTTCAAGCTTAAGAACAGAGTGAAAGAAGTAAGCAATAACTTAGCTACAGTGAGTTGTTTACAATTGATACCCTTATGATTGTGGACAAAGGAAAAGAAGTAGCAAGAGGTACGTGATTCGTTATGCTTGCATCGCTCTTTAGCTCAAGAGCCAAGAGTACAAGGTACGATGGTAGTCATCATGACGACTCCTGTTGACTCTGATGTTGACACTCTGACCTCAAGGGCCATCAATCAGCATGAAGCCACGGAGATGGGACTCGACGGGCATCGCACCGCGACACCGTCTCTCGATTCAGATGCCATAAGTAATGGGACAGACAGGACGCGGTGCTCGTCATGTCTGCCTGACACTGGGCTGCCGGACATCACGGAGCATTCTGAAGGTGTAGTCGATCCCAACATGTCGTGGCGCGGAAAGCTCACCGGTAGACCCGGTAGGAAGTACAGGGTCGCAGATGCAAACGGACATGCGAACGGAAACGGTAGGAGGAAACAGTACGAAGCGAGTTCGGATGAAGGGTCGTTATTTACAACGCATGGGAAAGGGAGTTTGAATAGCGAGGGTTGTCACTACGAACAGCAACAAAGCCCATCGTTGACAAGGGCGTCATCATCGTTGTCGTTTTCTTTGACAAAGGATAACGTACTCAATCCGCAATCATCCGTGGTTCCACGCAGCCCACGATTACCACGGCGTCTTCCATCTCTGTCTCGATCAGGATCACAGGATTCCCCGGACGCTTCGCCGAGGGAAATTGTATCAGGTGTAGGACATGGAGGAAACAATGCATATGAACAAAGTGACACCAGGAACAATTTTAGTGCGGATATATCATGGAGCCCCCATGCCACTATGCCAACATCATCATCTGTGTTTCAGAAAGTCCTGACTGATCTCAACAATCGCCCTGACTCCTCTATGTCGACCGGGAAGACGAGCCCCGGTGACCTCATGGTTAGGCGGTCATCGCTCAGGACCTCCACGGGGATCGTCCTACCACCTGCTTTGCAGGAGGTTGACGAATCGCTAGAGATTGCAGAGGCGCTCTCCTATCTAGCAATGGATGTACAACTACCGAATCACGGTGGTGAAAATCAGGATACAGACAATGCCGAGCTTGTGGAGAAAGAAGAACCATATAAACCGGCCCCACCTAAAACATCTCCGCGCCATGAATCACCGGTGAAGACGCATTCTCCACCTCGAAGGAAACTGTCGAAAAACAAAGCACCATCTTTAAATCATGATAGCACTGACGTAAAAGTAGGTGAAAACCAAGGGTCGTCGCCTCGTAGGCAGATAAAATACCCTGCGGAGGAGGGTCGCGACCGTACACAGTCATGTCCAGTCGACATGGTCGACGATGCAGCGGGCCCGGACAGTCCGAACATCGTGGTCAGTTCTCCGAGGGAAGGCATGCTACACGAGGTGGCGTCAAAAGTCCACAAGGCGCAGGCCACGCTCAAGAAGTGGCGTTCCCTCGACGTGCCCCGCTCGGCTGTTAGCACGAGTAATTCCGACACGTCGTCGACCTCTCCCGAGCGCTCTCGTAAGAAAACCCGAAGCATCAGTTTGGTTTCTCCAAGGTACCGAGCAGCGAGTCCAGCTAGGAGCAAGCATGAGTACGCCTCTTCAATCGACATGAAGACAGCCGGACAAATTGCGAGGTCAGTACTACTACTACTACTACCACTACTACTACTACTACTACTACTACTACTACTACTACTACTACTACTACTACTACTACTACTACTACTACTACTACTACTACTACTACTACTACTACTACTACTACTACTACTACTACTACTACTACTACTACTACTACTACTCATGCTATTAATACGATTAATAATTATCTGATGAATAGTAACTATCCATCATATAAATTATAATTATAACTGTTATAATTTTGTTTAAAGTTAGTGCAATGAGTTGGTGAATATCACTTTACATTTTCGATAATTACTTAGTCGGTCATATGACATTAATTCACCATGGATTCACACATCACTTTGTAGACATAATCACATAAATAAATATATGCTATCAACCATTTGCCAGTTTTGGCACATGTCAAAAAAGGTTACTAGCTATACACCGTGTCCCAGAAAAAACGAAACCGGGTTTCATGGCAGAAATTTTCTGTCATAATGAATAATTTAATTGATGATATATATATGCCTGGAAAGCTCTGTGTCTCTTCTTTCATTTGATGTGCAACTTATGGCACATACTTCAAGCATGACTGAATTAGAACAATGGAAAGTGGTGTTACCAATATTCAATTTGCACGCATAAATTTGAAGTTTGGGTGAGTTTTAAGAGTTGTAAACGTACTTATTTTTAAAAAGGACAAACACCACATAAAAGTTCATATTTTTATCTTTTACATGACACCTCATGCTAAAAAAATAAATGATTTATGCCAGAGAACGAGTACAATGAAAACATGCCTGATTTCTGCACGAATGAGTGAAAGTTGAGTAAGAAGTCGCTCAGCTTTCCTGACTAGCAGCTGACAATGGACTTTGATGCATGAGTGAATTTACACAAACATGGGGATCAGGAAACAGGCTAGACCAGGAAACTTACTCATTTGGGCTGGAATCAAGCATGTTTTCATTGTATTCGTTCTCTGGCATATATAATTAATTTTTTGATCATGAGGTGTCATATAAAAGATAAAATTATGAATGTTCATGCGGTGTCTGTCCTTTTTCAAAAGAAGTACGTTTACCACTCTTAAAACTCTCCCCAAAACCTCACCCAAACTTGCAATTTCTGCGCGCAAATAGAATTTTGGTAACACCACTTTCTATCGTTCTAATTCAGTCATGCGTGAATTATGTGCCATAAGTTGTATATCAAATAAAAGAAGAGACACATAGCTTTTCAGACATATATATATCATCAAGGAAATTATTCATTATAACATAAAATTTCTGCCATGAAACCCGGTTTCGTTTTTTCTGGGACATGGTGTATTTACAGGGAAAAACCTATCAGCTCTGTCCTTCCTTATCAAACCTAATATAAAACGTAAGCCCCACGAAACAATTTCATAATTTCATAACCAAGAATCGTTTCAAGATTTTGTCTTAGTAAGAACAAATTGATGAGAAAATTGTCAAATTCAAAATTCGAAAAATAGCTATTATGATTGCAGTTAATTGAGTATTGAGAATTTTCGAATTACACTTGTTAATTTTAATTAATACACTTATACACATGTGTCATTACAAAATGAAAATGGATGGAATTTCAAACAGAACTACAGAGTGGTTCCAAAAAAGCGGAACCCAACTTCCACTAGCAATAGCTCATCTAATAAACAAAACTATGTTTATCGCAATAAGCCAACGCAAAGATAATTTATTACTCTTTTATATTATATGATACCATATTCGTAATTATTGAGCTAGTGATTATCAAACTGCAACCATTTTGAATAAGCAATGCTATAATTGCTTTGCGCACGAGATTTAGCTCTGCTGATCAACGCAGTCATACTTCATTTAAAACTTTCCTTTTGTTCTTTTGTCTTATAATCTTATTGTTTCAATCGTTTTTAAACTGTACACAAATGGACATGGAGATATTTTCTAAATCATTGCCTTGCCTGACCATGCAACTGACCACTAAACAGCATGTTTTTTTAGTCATTAAGTGGAATCGCTCTGGGAGTTTCCAGCAAGTTGTTGAGGCTTTTTACCATAAATTCTCCGATTGTGATGCACCCTCAAAATCCACAATTTGGAGGAATATGAGAAAGTATAAAATGGAAGGGACTAGTCTGTCCGTTCGGACACTACTGGGGTCATATGAAGACGAAAGTCTACAACACTTCGCCGAAAGATACATAAGACATCCGCAATCGCATCATCAGGGAGTTCGATGCCTTGCGCCAGCAGGGGAATGTGGTCAGACGGGCTAAGTATGAGAGCCATGGTGACACGACCACAAATTTGTGTGGACAGACAAGGGGAAGGGGGAAGGACGTTGGGGGTAATTATGGACCCTGAACTCTTTTCGAAGTTGAATTAATGTCAGATTATGAATCCAGAAACATCATGAATGTCACTCTACTTTGTCTTTGTTTCAAGCTTTGCATTTCATTAAACATGTTAAACAATATCTTTCTACTCTTGTGCGCAAACTACTTTTTACATAAATCTGTTAAGGTCATTTATATGCATTCATGCATGGCGCTGTCAAAACATATTTGGCATCAAACGAAATATTATGAATTCACCTTTCAAATGACATATTGTCATAAACATAATTATGTTTATTAGACGAGATACTGCTGGTGGAAGTTGGGTTCCGCTTTTTTGGAAACACTCTGTATGTAAATCAATTCATTCAGCCACATGTGCTATTTCACAACAATGTACTTACATGCGCAAGTTCTTGTGAACTTTTGGTCATTTTGTCTTTAAAGGGGAGCACAGCACTTGCATATTTGCTAACTATTACCGATAAGTGCATAGTTCCTCTCACTTCTATTCATATTATAAGGGGTCACTTATATTGGAAATAATCAATGTTTTTAAAACCACTTTTATCTGTTCTGACTGAACACTGGATGCTGCAACAAAGTGCAAGTAAAAGTGTAGTCCTGTAGTTATTTGATTCATTCCGTCAGGTGGCGACGGAGGGCCACCAGAACAACCTCTAAGGGAAGGGCATTCCACTGACAAACTGTTCGAGGAAAGTATGACTGCTGATGTTGATCAGTTCTGGAATGTGGGATCATGTTTTCGTCCGGTTGACGCCTACTGGCTGGATGTACTGATTGGTGTTCAAGTCCACCAGCGAGTGATGCATCTGGTACATCATTTAATTGTGAAACGGTGGATTTCTCTCCTCTGTTGAAGGGAGGCCCATCCAAGCTGGCTCAATATATATGAGACACTACTGGTGTTGTAATAACTATTCAGCACATACCTAACCGCTCGTCTCTGAACCATCTCAAACTGTTGTATGCATCCCACTATGTACATGTCCCAGACGGTGCATCCATATTCAAGGAGAGGGCGTACAACAGCCTGGCATGCTGTTGTCTTGAGTTGGGTAGAATGAGCTCGCACGTTCCGTCTGAGAAATGCTAGGGTGTTGTTTGTTTTGTGACATATGTTTAAAATGTTTTGTTTCCAGCAGAGGTAAGCGGTGATGGTTTCTGCAAGGTATTTGGCCGATGACACTTAATCCATAATTTCACCGTTCAGAGAGGAATGATGATGTATGAGTCTGGTCTTCTTCCTGGTGATTGTTATTGCTTGGCATTTACTTGGCTTGAGCTCCATCATCCATTTCCTTGACAGGCTAGTAAGGGTGTCTATATCTTTTTGGAGCAGCCTAGCATCTTCTGGCGACTGGATGGTCAGGTACATGATGGCATCATCTGTAAAACAGTCTAGCTTTGGAGGAGAGTTGGTCAGGTAGGTCGTTTATATAGAAGAGAGGGTGTCTATATCTTTTTGGAGCAGCCTAGCATCTTCTGGCGACTGGATGGTCAGGTACATGATGGCATCATCTGTAAAACAGTCTAGCTTTGGAGGAGAGTTGGTCAGGTAGGTCGTTTATATAGAAGAGAAAGACCAAGGTCACAGATCATTGTGGTACACCTGACCCGACTTCTGCATGAGATGAGGTACATCCATCCAAGACGACTTGTTGTTCCCTGTTGTGGAGAAAGTTTTGATGTTTCTGCCTCGAACTCCATATAAATTCATCTTCTAGAGAAATCTCTTGTGGCCTACCTTGTCGAAGGATTTGCTGAAATCTGTGATGATTAGTCAGTTTGCTTGTTCTTCTCCGTGTTGTTCAAGAGGTCACTTGATGAAGCCGGTAAGTTGGAGTTCATATGACTTCTTTTCCCGAAACCCGTGTTGCAGAGTGTAGAGGATGGCATTCCTACTGGCATGGGTCATGATGCTGCTTTCAATGATATGTTCTATCATTTTGTAGGCAACGTATGTACGGGAAATGGGGCAATAGTTCCCAGGATCTGTTTTGTCTCCGTCCTTGAAGATAGGAACCACATTTGCAAGGCGCCAATCATCTGGTACTTCACCTGTCTCTTAGGGGAGCAGGAATGTTACTTACAGAGCTACGACGCTTGCGAGCTTGTGTTGTACCATTGCTGGGTTTCCATCGGGTCTGGGAGCCTTCACAACTTTGAGATTCTATAACATCCTAGTGGTTCCCTAAGTTCCGATATGGATTTCAGGCATGACATCGAAGGGGAAGGCGTCTGGAAGTAGGTCAGCAGGTGGGTCAGCCTCATTGGTTAATACTGACTTGAACTGGTTGTTCAGCGCTTCTGCTTTGTCCTTCGGGCTTGTCACATTTTCGTTATATGTCTTCAGCACAGGAATTCCGCTACGGTAAGTTATGTTGTTCTTTACGAATCTCCAGAATCTTTCGCGTTCCCTCATACTGGTTTGAGTCATCATCAGGTGTGAAGATAGATTCAAGGTGGTTCCAGTATGCTTGTCGTGCTTCTGATTGTATTCTGTATTTCAGTTCTAGCAGTTGATTCTTCGAAAGAAGAGGAACAGGGTTGTGTTCCTTCTTAATTTGGCTGGCCTTCTTGTGCAGTCTATCCCTTCTCTTGATAAGTCGTCTGATGTCTAAAGTGATCCGTGGCATGTCATGCTTACCGCGCAGCATCTTCTTGGGAACATTTATCTCAGACCCCTCTTCAATTCCTGTCCTGAATAGCTTCCACAGTTTATTGACTGATGCAGTACTTGACCTCTTCGGTATGTTGTCTTCCACATGCTGCATATGTTCTGCATAACCATCCAAGTCAGCTTTCTTGTACAAGGGTACATTCCTTTTTGCTTGATGTCTTCGTGGGGGCCGCAAGTCAAATTCAACAAGAGGACAGACATGGTGTGAAATTCTTGCCACAACCTTGACAGAGTGAGAGTGTTTGTTTGACCTATAGGCTCTTTGACAAGTTGACTAAGTCCATGGGTATCCATAACCTCACCAAAGTGATGATGAAGGGCAGGATGTCTACAAGTACCGATCTGAAGGTTCTGTCAGGTCCAGCCAGGAAGGTTGAAGTCTCCAGCGAGGATCACCAATTGCTTCTTGTCAAGTTTGGAGAGTGACCGTGATAGCTCAACGAGACTCAGTTCATTTCCTTCATATGTACGATAGAAGGCTGCAACATGGAGTGTCTTGCTTCCTGCCATTTTAATTCGACACCAGAGTATCACACAATCAGTCTCCAGTTCCTCTTCTCTGGTAACTCTGGTGGTATTGGTTGCTAAGGAAGACTTCGTTGCTGTTGAGGGTATCAGACAGCCAAGACTCCGAACCAATAACTATGTCCGGATTATGTCTTTGCAACAACCTCGAGAAGGGCTGCATCTTGGCTCGGATGCTCTGGCAATAGTTAAGTATCCTGAGCATCCAAGGAGGAGGTTTGCGGGTTGCTTTCCTTTGAATACTGTTACGCGGGGAAGAAGAGCCAGGATATGACAGGTTCGATGAATAGCATGAGCCTAAAGTAGACTCATTGTGGTGGCTGCTTCCACAACTCGGATCGGGTACATCAAATGGGTTTGAGCGGTGATGTAGACTTGAAAGAGACAAGTTCGATCTGCTGATGTTGTGTGCTCCACAGTGGTTGCAGATCCATATAATAGAGCTACTGTTAAAAGCTGCATATTCACTTGATGACAAACCCATGCACTCTGCATGAAACCATTCTTTCACAAGTCCCTTAACATTGGACTCCCGTAGTTTTTGTAGTTACTGTCCGGGAACAATTTCCACATGGATATTTAGGCATGATTCAAATCATGAAAAGGAAGAGTTCCTAAAAGTAAGCATAATAATACGTTACATGTTCTTGGCTGGCAGCAGATAAACAGTGAACAATGTAGAAGCATTGATATGTTCCAAAAGCTTACTTGGAAAGCAGTAAAAATTGTAAAGGAAAATACCCTCAGCGATTTTCAGTTAGTGTAAAGTTACGACGGTAGTCCACAGGAAGTTAGTTCTCTGTCATTATTACGGGCTGATGATGAGTGCATACTCAAATGCCTCTTCATTATTTGATACTACAAGGCTTATAAAATAATATATAATAGTATTGTTCTAGCTTTGTAAAGTTGCAAGATCATGTTGTACGATGACAGATGACGAATAGAAGTAAGATTCTCGTTTGGCCCTTTGAGAAGGCCAAACAGATTTTGGGAATCAAATGAACTCAAGTATGCGTGCAATTGAAGAGGAAGCTTTCTCATACAGAAATCCTACTTTTACATGGATTCAAAACCAACCGAGAGACCCTCTGACAAATTTCAGAAAGAACCAACTCTCAAGTATATATTTTAAGACGGCGATCGTATTAAGTGAAGAAAGACATGAAAAAGGCGGGGCCGACCTTTTCACAATTTCTCTCTCCGATTATACGATCCGACGACGAAATTCAATTCGATCAGATCGTTGTTATGGAACAACGTTAAACACAGTGGGTAAATCCCGTTAATTGTTATTGGTTAATGTCTATGGCTACATTCATCATCATGTTATGTATTCATATATTTTATTTAAGGGACAAGAATCCTATATCAGCCCCACTGTACATATGTAGGGATGATCGATTTAATGCAAAATACATTTGTTCCACCCCTCTCCGTATTAAAGGGATCTAGTAACTTTGTTAACAAGTGCAAAAAGTAATGCGTGGTTAATAAAATATGTATTGTTGTGATCTCATTTGTCCAGAAAATGATGTGTGAAAATTTCAAGTTAATTGGATGTTATTTGGCCGAGAAATGAGCGAAAATGCAAAGTGATATTCACTTACTCATTGCACTTACATTGTACACGGCTGAAAAGGTCCCGTAGATAATTTCATATCCGAACACTTCAATCGTAAATATCTTTTGAACGAAATGGAAATTTGAAAAACCGAAACCTGTCCCATCACTCCCATGCTTTAATTGTTAAAAGAAGACTTTATTGCCGATCTCCATAAACATTGTTATTTTATAACCTCCAATAAAGTCTGCATTTGTTTTTCAAAAGTACCTGTTTTTGTGTTTACATAATTATATGCTAATGACCTCATCTGCTCGGATGTCGTGACGTCATTGAAGCAAAACTATGATTGTGTGCTCGCTTTACGTACACGCATGACCTTTGTACTCCGTTTCCCCGCACAATTACCCATTGTGAACTGCTGTGCCGTATGCGAATTTTTAAACCGTAGGATGGCAACTGGAGATTGATGAATTATTCATAAGCAGCGATGTACGTCAAGGGCTACTCATGAATAATGCATTACTTGGATTAGGGTTTGAATGAGTTTGAGGATTATAATTACAATAAGACCCTTCTGACCATCGGCAACTTGCGTGGCCTAATGGTCATGCTGTGGATTTCAACACTTTTTGATAACATGGGTTCGAATCCCCTGTTCTTCTTTTCTTTTGCCATAATAAGTGTTGAGTAGCGGTTTATTTAGTAAATGTATCATGCACAGTTTTCACTAAGGTCTGAAAACTGTGCCCAACATCACTGCGCATGCTCACTGCTTATCTCCAGTTGCCATCCTACGGTTTAAAAATTCGCGTGCCGTATCGAGCTTGAATACGCCAAAGCTCGGACAAGGGTGTATACGCAAATTCGATTTCTTGGCCCGAACAAACTGGTCCATTTTAAAAAGTAAAGGAATCGCGTTTGTTGGGGTCTATGAAGGCACGTGCAGAGTTACCAATTTTGTCGTAATTTGCTAAAGATTGTATCAAAGTATATCAAAAACATTTTGGGTAATTTTATTGTTGATATTGCGGATATTATTTGTAATGTTCTTGTTTATTTTTGTAGCAAGCAAATAGGAAGAAAATAATGAATTAATATATTTATATTTCATGTATGGTTTTACTTAGTAGATTGGCATACGGCTCGTTCCATTACTCGTTGATTATTTATGTTTTTTACAAATCAAATATGGGAAAAGTTAAAGGTTTCAAATGATTTATTTGTATGGAATGGTTTTCTAAAAACATGATTTAAATTATTAAAGTAGTGCATTTCGCTAATATAGTCTTCTTACCGCTAGAATTCCAATTGGATTTTTAGGACTTGGACAATGTTACTAAGTCCCTTTAATAATTCACGTCACGTGACGTTATAGGGATATTATTCCGTTAATTAGTCATTTGAAAGAAGTGGTAAACAAAACGTTTGGTAAGACAGAGGCGTAGCGTTGTAGGACTGATGGGGGGGGGGGGGGGTGGGCACACAAAGTATTGGGGTTGGGGGGGGGGGGGGTACACCTTGTGTCTTTTAAAAGGTTCCCCGTATGTTTTGTATTGGTTTTTTTTCAAAATTATTGGGCGGGGCGGGGGGGGGGGGGGGGGGGTGGAAAGACGCACGTGCATCCTGTAGCTACGCCACTGATAGTAACGATATACAATCACATTCATTGCTCTTCACATCATTGCACATTATTGTCTCATCCAACAGATTCATCACGATGGCGGCTGCATCAGCCAGTGCACCGGGGCTCAACGACCGCACTCAACAACTCCTACCATCGGACGTCGTCCACCTACCCAACCTCGACCCGGCCGGTCGCCTTCTCCATAGAAGGCGAGATCGTGGCGAACCGATGAGGATCATCAAGCAGGCGGTCAACCACAACGCCGAAGATAACGAAGGCAACGAAAAGTCGGAAGTGTACAGCATGGATGAGTTGAGGGATTGCCGGTATCTGCGAACAAGGATGGAGGACAAGGATTCGCGCAGGAACAGTCTCCTCGGCTTTAACGAGATTTAATTCCCCAACTAGAAGTATTCATTACACACTGGTGATAATATTATGGTCAGAGGATCAGCATGCAGCGGAAAAGCTGCTGCCATCGAAGTGGATGACAGTGAGAAGTTTCAGTAGCTGAAAGACTATTGGAGACTGAAATCTAGACAGTGGAGAAATGGTTCACAGATCTTGAAGAGCTTTACTGGTTTATACAAGCATATTGATTTAATTGATCGCAATAGACGTTTTACAGATTGCTGGAAGTGGTGAAGTGGAGTCGTTCAAGTCAGAGGCTATCCATAATGTCGCCTTTATCATGTTAACAGGTGCATGAATATGATGTCGAAGTCGAAGGTGTAGGGTAATCTGCTGATTGGAAAGACTTAGGCCTGTTATGTCTAGGAATCCACGACAAAAGGATTCACAAAAATTGAAAGACAGTCTTTGAAAATAATCAATACACAGATAAAACCCTGTATATACACAGGTTTTAGGCGGTGTATTGATTATTTTCAAAGATTGTGACAACTAAAAAAGCGGCCACTGTAGACAGGTGACCTATATAGACAGGTTCTATAAAACAAATTATTCTGCAGGGGAACATACTTGGTGGCCACTATGGGCAGGTTAGCTGCTATAGACATGTGGCCACTAAGACAGGGTTGACTGTATTTTTCAAAGGATATCGTTTAAGAGCTGCTTCATGTCGACTAGAAAGGGAATCGCATCGGTTGTTGAATAATACTGTACAGTGACGTAGCCAGGAATTTTGCAAGGGGGGCTTCTAACTTGCGAACGCATATAAGCGCGAGCAGTTTTTGGCCGATGTGAACGTACATACTGTCCGTCGGATAGTGTCCGATCTGCCATTCTCTTTATGTACAGATACATAAGTTGTCATGCATTACGATACACTGTATTCGCACTTTCTATAATAATAAATAAGGATTAAAAGTTAATAAAGAGAAGACACGCTTTATATGGTTGGGAAAGGAAACTGAAATGTTTGTAGCACCAACATTTTGTAATTTTGTACAGGAAATTAAAGGGGTTTAGAGGTTTATTTTGCACGAAATGAGACAAGATTTGAAATATAAAGAAATATTAAGTGAGACGAAACTAGTATTGGGGTGGTGGAAACAAAGGGACCTGACAATTATGGGTAGAATTAAATTATTAAAAACATACGCTCTTTCGAAATTTAATTATGTATCTTCTGTCATATCAGTCCCCCATTGGGTTTTGGAAGAAGTGGAAACAATTTAATTTGATTTTATTTGGAGGGGTAAAGACATAATCAAACGGAAAATATTATATCAGGACTATGAATGTTGGGGGCTTGGAATGACTTGTTATGATACATTTGTTAAAACTCAACGGGTTATGTGGCTAAAACGCCTACTTAATGGGAAAGATCAGTATGCTTGGAAAATATCTTTTGATTTGTTTGCTCGGGAATAATGGTGGACGCTTTATATTTGTGTGTGATTATGATTGGAGAAAGATGAAAGTGAAGGGTATGCCGCAATTTTATAAAGATATTTTGAAAGTATGGCAAGAGCTTGATAAATGTAGGCATTATGAAGGTCATATGATGAATCCTATTATATTTAATAATAAGCATATAAAATTAGGAATAAAATGGTCTTTGATAGCGATTAATTTCAGAAAGGTATAAGCAGAGTATTTGATATGATTGATGGAAATGAATTATAACCTACTCCGTATTTTGGGGGTCTGGGTATACAAAGTAAAGGCTTACTTAGGATTTATGATAATATTTATGGCAATGTCAAAGGATGGAAAGATGGGGAATTTGAGGAAATTTATAGTAAGAATTTTGATATAAAAATTAAGATATTAGGTAACATAGAGACATTGTCTGAGATAAAATCACAACAAATATATGATACTTTTATTATACAGTTTCAACAAGATTAAAGATTACACATACGGGATGGACAGGGTCAAAATAATTTTATTAAATGAAAGCTATATTTTAACGGGTTAAAAGTTCAATTTTATGTGGTTAGCAAAGAGAATTTCAGTTTAACTTATTGCATGGTGCAATTTATACAAAGGAAACCCTTTATAAATTTGGTTTTGTATTAGATAATGTATGCTCCTTTTGTCGAGATGAGGTGGAGACTTACTCACATTTATGTTTGCATTGTTCAAAAGTTCAACGATTTTGGTTAGAAGTAGTTAATCATTTATAATTAAAGGAAATAAGAATCAGGGATTGGAACTTAATATGTTTGGGTTTACCAGGACAATCATGTTGAGTTAGGGCATGTAATTCTATAATTTTCTTTTGAAATATATATTTTTTTCTTCAAGAATACAAGGAGCTCTTCCATCGTTACAAAGAGTAGTGAAAATTATTTTGGGTTATAAGGAAGATGAAAAAAGGTTAGCGATGAAAAGGAGGCAATTCGAGTTTACGCCTACAAAAGTGGGAACAAGTAAATAGTATGTTGATTTGATTGATTTTAACGGAAATGCGAGCAGATGCACCGGAACTGAGTGTGACGTGAGGGTATGTGTGTGTGTGTGTGTGTGTGTGTGTGTGTGTGTGTGTGTGTGTGTGTGTGTGTGTGTGTGACTGGGTTGGATGAATGGAAGTAGGATGAGGGATGTAGTAAGGTTACATCATGTTATTAGAAAATAATCTCCATTTTTATTGGTATGTTTATCTTTCTTGTAGTGTAATATAATTAATTATTACCGTTTATTGTGATTGATAACATGTAAGGTAAACATGCATCTAACATAATTGTATCGTTCATTTGATTATATATATTAGTTTATTGTTATTGTTGACTAGTTTTCATATATATGTTATGTTTGGAGGAATACAATGTGTTTTATAGGTATGTTTATCTTTCTTTTAGTGTAATATATATTTAATTATTACAGTTTATTGTGATTGTTAACATGTAAGTAAGGTAAACATGCATTTCAAAATAATTGTATTGTTAATTTGATTATATAAATTATATTAGCTTATTGTAAGTGTTGACAATTTTTTGCATGTATATGTTATGTTTGGAGGAATAAAACAGTATTGAAAAAAGATAATATAGAACATGCGTATGTGTGTATCGTAATGCATGCCAACTATAAAATGTCTCTATACAAAAAGCGAATAGCAGCTCGGACACTCTATCCGTCGGACAGTCTTTACGCCTTGGGGCCTCTGGCGAGGGTGCAGGGGCGGAGCCCCGGAAGCTTTTGAACTATACGTATTCAAATCCCCCAAATCAAAACTACCGGCTAACAAGCACAAACAAAAACAATCATGAGGGTGGGGGCCGGAGGGGGGGGGGGGGGGGTGGCTCGTGAACAGGAGCCCCCCTCGCTTCGCCGGTGGCACTGTAGTCCAACTACCCATATCGTGTCCATCATGTTTCGTTCAACTTACATTCCAATAAAATGACGACACTTTGATCAAATCATCTATATAAATATGCTGATAATACGTATTTCTTTGATTAAAATATTGTAAACTCAAAACTATTTGCAATTATTAAGTTTTCCTTTATAAAAACGCTGTTTTAAAATACTATAACGTTAAATTATTGTCCCATTAATTTGAGGAAAGGGCACGATATGATGAAGGGGAAGGCAACGAATCATTACATTACAATAACAATATTAAACCACATGTGAGAAATATAAAAACAACTGCTACACTTTGTACGTTCCGACCACTAAGTGAAAAGGCCTTGATCTCCAGCCAGACAAAAAGTGCATGGATAGGACCCCAGGGAGGTGGGCTGCCTGCTCGGTTGCTCCTCTTAGAATGTGCTTACCATGGCGTGCATTTAGTGCCAATGTATACTCATTAATGGAATTAATATAGTCCATTATAATACAAAATCGTTCGCAGTATGATTCATCGTGTATCCAACAGCTAAATTAGAATTATACACGGCCCTATCTGCAATTCTCCAACATAAAACATATTGAATTGTCATTGATCGACAGACATTTACCACACATCAATCGATGGATGTATGGCCGATTTAGGGGTTATATCTGAATGATATCGATTACGAAACAGACATTTTTCAACTTGAATTCCAGGTCCCGTATTCACAAAACCACACTAGCTTAACTCCATTCTAAGTCTATTTTGGATAGTAGACAAGTAAGCATTTTTCTTAGTTACCAACTATGGGTATCTAAGTT
>JBAMJV010014600.1:0-22060 GCA_037951105.1 Echinarachnius parma
AGTATTATTGGATAGGTGTTGTTAGTTTGTGGTTGAGAGATTATTATTAGTGGTTTTTTGGTGTGATGATGGGGTGGGAGGAGTATGGGATAGGAGGGGGGGGTTGTATGATGAGGGAAGGGGTGATGTTGGGGGGTGGGTATTTTGATTTATTGGTGTGTTTGTTGGTGGGGAGGTTGTTTTGGGGGTTATGGGGGGGATTTTTATGTGGGGGGTTGTGGGGGGGGGATGGGGGTGGAGGGGAGGTTGGGGTTTGGGGGATGGGGGGGTGTGTGGGAGTTGGTGAAGTGGATTGGGGGGAGTGTGTGTTGGGTGGGTATTTTTAGAGGTGGTTGTATGATGTATTTGTTTTATAGGGGTTTATTTGGGGATGGGTTGTGGGAGTGGGTTTTGTGGGGTTGTAATTTGTTTTAGTATTGGTTGGGTGTTGTTAAGTGTATTGGTTGTTTGTTGATGTTTGGGTTGGGGATAGGTGTGTATGGTAGGGTGGGGGGGGTGGAGTTTGGTATGGGGTGGGGAGGGTTGAGTTGGATGGGGATGATAAGGGGGGGGTATGGGTATTTTAGAGGTATGTGGGTTGATGTTATTGGATGGGATGGGGTGTGATTGGGGGGGGATTTATTTTGATGATTGTTGATGATTGGAGGGGGTGGATATTGTATGGAGAATAAGTGAGGGGATGAGGTATGAAGTTTGAAGTTGGAAGATGGATGAGGTTTGTGTTGGGAGTGTATAGAGGGGGAGTGAGGTTGTGTGTTGTTGTTGTTGTTGTTGTTGTTATGGGTGTGTGAGATTTGGGATTTGTAAGAGTTAGAGGTTTGTTGGTGGGTTAGTGGTGGTAAATGGGATTATGGTATGGGATTTAAATATATTGGTGTGGGATTTGATGGGGATGGGGTTAGATGAGATGTGAGTTTGGGAGATAGAGTTAATTGAGGGAATATTAATATGAATATGGTAGGGTGGAGTAAAAGGTTGGGGGTTTGGGGAAGGAAGAGGATTAAGTGTGGAGATAGGGGGTGGGGGTTGAATAGGGTTGGGGTAGGGGTATATTTTGTTATTGGGGTTTGATTTATTGGGGGTGGTTGTATTGATTGTGAGTTATTGTGAGAAATTTTTTGTTTTTAGGGGGAATGGGGGTTGGATGGTTGGGGAGGAGGTGGTTTTGTATGGTGATTTGTTTAGTAATGTTGTTGGTTTTGTTTATTTGTTGTATTGGTTTTGGGTGGTTTTTTGGATTAGTGTTGGGATTTTTGTTTGGTGGGTGTGTGGTTGGGATAGTTTGTTTGTTGGTTTAGGAGTGTGAGTAGTTGTGAATGCATACGAAATAAGCTTATTTGACTTCAAACAAAATTGAATACATAAAAACACTTAATTATATGAAAGATTTATATGAAAGATTGATTCTGAGCTCATTATACACTCTATTACAATTTACAATTTTCACACTTACAAATTGTTACAAATAACCATCAATGCAAAGAAAATGAGCGGCTGTTAAAGTATAACTTATAGAATGTGGATAAATACATGATTTATGTAACATTCTGTCGCACTATTGTATCCAAAATGGAAGAGAGAAGAAATCTTTTACAACCATACTTTGTTATCAAGAAATTATAAATCACTGTAATTGCCATATTTCCTATGTAAATATATACAAAACAAATTACAATTATAAATCAATAAATATCAATCAGATCATTTTTGGAAGAAAGATGAGATATCTACAATGTAACTGACCTCAATTTGAAATCAAATGACTTTGACTATCCAGTAAAGTAAATATCATAATTACAATATTAAATTCTTAATGAAATACCACCAAATAATACTAAACAAATTAAAGCTTTTAATTCAATAAACACTAACTCTCTCTCTATTCATAGTACAACAATGTAATAAAGGCACTGTCACAAATTGAAACCCCAGGGACATGTTTCATGAAAGGCTTTCTAAAGCTATGTACGTTTTTGGGCACAGAGCTAGGGTGCAATTATCTCCATGTTTCGCACAGAGCGTCGATAGCCCTTAGGAAAGTCAAAAGCTTTAGGGTCTGAACGCGGAGATAATTGTAGAGGATTACGTTATATTGTAATCTTAATCAAGAGTATTGTTTCTCATTTGTTTTTATTATAGACCGTGTTCATTGTTAAATTCGACGTATTGCGGCTGACTGACGCAAAGAGACGGCAATCTTATTTAAATTGCACCCTAGCTAGCTCCTCGCCAGACAACGAATATGTACATAGCTAAGACCCTTTCATGACACAAGCCCCCGAAGACCATTTAGTTTTTGTATAACACATATCCTCCATAGACTCTAGTCTGAATATGTTGGGACCAGTCCTATAATTGGTTAATAGTGTCTATTTCCTGAACTAACCTACATACCACATAGCACACACAATACTGTTCTGTATTTGATAATTTTTATTTGGTCTGGCTGTGATTCATTTGGTTAGCTGAATGTGTTACACAGATAAGATAAGGCACAATGGATAATAAATTCTGAAAGACTTAGAATGAACCCGTTAGAAATTACATAGTACTATTAAAAATAATAATAATAATAATAATGGTGGCTACTTATATAGCGCACGTTCCGTCTTTCGACGCTCGCAGCGCATCACTATTACATCATACACAATGCTAGAAATTTAAAAACAATTTGGCAAATAAAATGATTACTTTTCCTATTTTAGTGGCCCCAGAACAGAATTGGGTAGCCCAACACAGACAAAACATTAAATAATCTCTTCATTGTTGTTGCCCAGTAGGGCAAGTACAATTAGACAGGAGAGCAATTAGGTGATTAATCGATTTATCCAATCATTTATTGCCACGTGATTTTGACCTGTATGTTCATACTGTATTTAGATACCAGACAAGATCACCTGATTAATCTCATAATTTGTACCGTAGTCAATATTCCAAACCTTTATTTATTTATTTGTTTCTATCAGTTCCAAGACCTACATTGTACATGGCCTTGGCCTGTTCCTACTTAGCAGAAAAATCCCAGAGCTTCTTGCCAACCTCCGGGTCCCTGGATTCTTGGCACTTGGGATCATCATAAAGTCAGAGAAATGCTCCCCCCCCCCCCCCCCCCATCATTATTTGAACTGTTCATAATAAATCTACATACCAGACAAGATTAACCTATACTCAATTCATAATTTCTTGCCAAAATGTTATGAACCTCTATAGAGTACAGACGTGTGACGTCACAGCTATTCATTGCCATGGGTAAATGGTTCTAATCAATGTCAGGCAAGCCAGAAATGTCTGACCTAGCAGTTGCTAAGAAGGCAATCATCCAGCTTCAACCCACAACAAAAAGCCAGAATCAAAGAACAAGTTGTTTTTAATCATTACTATCGTACACCAACAGAATGTGACATCACTACTTTGGTACTCTTATTTATTTATTTTTTTCAAGAGCTTTTCAGGCCTACATGGCCTTGGCCTGTTCATACTTGACCAGGTCAGCAGAAACATCCCAGAGTTTCTTGCCGACCTCCGAGTCTCTGGATTCCTTGGCGCTGGGGATCTCCTTGAAGTCTGAGTAATGCTTCCCCGTCACACCTAGCACGAAGCAAACAAGGGCAAAATGATAATACAGTGAAACATCATTATAACGAGCATGTTGGGTCCACTGAATTTACCTCGTTATATCAGAAATATTTAGTTTTATATCCTACATGAATGAAATCCTGTTCAGTGATTGGTCTACATAGCGTCATGTGACCAAACATAGTAATGCCCATGGAGAAAAATGTGCTATGCGTGACGTCATTCATGGAAGAGTAAATGCTATTCCATGAATGACGTCATAGACGCCGGGTGATCATATTGAGCCCATAGAGATGCGTGTTATAAAACTTCCCTGCGAGAAGAGGTCTTGTTTTTGCTTGCGAAAGATGGTCGACGATATTTCTCAAAGAGTTATTTAAAAAGAAATACAGCATATTTTCACCCGTGAATATCAATAAGTTCCAAAGAATATTCTAGAGATGCATTTCATGTATAACGGTATTCGAATTTAAAAATTACGACAATGGTGCATATTGTGCATCGTTGTCCTTCTGTGGTCGTGACACTAATTCGTCATTTAACAATTGTCCGCGGTGTGCACTGCACTAGCTGTATGTGTAATGTACGAATAACTATTTTCTCCATACAATTACACGTGTGTAGTGTAGGTAAAGTGTAGTGTAGGTAAAGTATTCACTTTGATGCGCGCATTTTGCATTTGGGTGCGCATTAGTTGTTAATGCGCGTAACCATGAATGGAAAGATAGCGCAATACGCGCTCTGCGCTAGGACTATTGCGCAAAGGGGGTCAGTGTCACAAACAGAACATAGTCAGTGCAGTGATGGTTCCATGATCAATGTTTTGTTTTTCTTTATATTTTCTTTAATTTAATTGAAATCATTTATTTTTGCGATGATTATGATTATGCGAAGGATATAAAACAAATATATCATGCACTATTTCCAGCCACTAGTGAAATTATGGATTCCTCGGTGACAGAAAAAGCACTATGTTCTTCGGGTCTACGACCCTCAGAACATAGTGCTTTTCCTGTCACCTCGGAATCCATAATTTCAACTAGAGGCTCTCAGTGCATGGTATATTTGTTTATTATCAGGGCTTAAAGTGATAAAATACATAGAGCCTGGACCTGTGAAATGACCTACCTATATCAGGTACCTTGTTATAACAGAGCTCGTTATAAAGAGGTTTCACTGTAATGAGCTCTGTGTACAAAGGGTTCCTGACATTTGCTCCAGCAAAAGTTCATTATGATACGCACATCCATCCACGTATACATTTGATTAAAGGGACTACAGCGTCTAGATGGCCTAATTTTCACAATTCAGCTCTCTATACGTAATTGTTCCTGAAGAAAAAGAAATTGGCAGTCATTTCTCATGAAATCAATCAATTTTGGGGTAATTAGTAAATATCTAATTGTCCTGGGAACGCCCCTTTTAAATCACAAAAATGTGACGTCATGTAAAGAACGGACTAATGAACTAAATTCTGTAGATGACGCGTCATGACATAAGCCAATGAATTGTCAATCACATGTCAATCACGCTGCCGATACTGGACCCTAAATGTGGGTGGGGCGTAAATTGGCTGCTAAATGAGATTTGGCATCAGAAAATTAGTCTTAAATCACTACTGTGTTTATTTTCATGTTTTTTTTTTGGCAGACCTATTTTACAAGTCATCAACTATGGAATAAGTGTCAAACTACGTTGTATTCTTTAGGTCCTTTAAGCTCCTTCTCCTCACCCCACCCGCCACTTTCACCTGGCCTGGGGGTGTTTCACTAACACTAAAATTGATTTGATTATTGATTTTTTGAGATAACCGTCCTATTGAATCGATCCTAAAGTTAATTTCAGTGTTCAATGAACACCACCCTGACTAGAGTTAACCTTTGACCTTTAGATAAATTTTGCACATTAGAAAATGCATATTGGCACTGTGGCATTGGGCATTAAATCAAAATTGAACTGGGTGTGACATCAAGTGTCAGTTACAGTCTGTGTTAATTTTGTTTTAAAGCAAAAACAAAAGCTAAACTGCATTCTTCCAAAATGGCCTATTTGATTAATACTAACATTAAAGTACCGCATGTCAGTTTCAATAAATCAAATTCGATGTTTCATCAAATCATGGTTTTTTTTATCAATAACCTTTCAACCTAATAATTTTTGAAAATTAATTTAATCACTGCAAAAATGACAATAGTGCAACAATTCTCCTATGACTTTTGCTTTTAACTCTGTTTTGCAAGGTTTTTTTTATAATCTGAGTAATGAATTAATCTGGCAAACCCTGCAATGGGGTTTGATACCTTTTATGCTCGAGTCGGTGGCTACATGGTGAATCATGCCTCCGCCATGCTCGACCGTGCGAGTGACGCCAAAAAGTTTCAGCAGCGGATACATAACGGTTACACCGACTTTCATCCCGAAGGACGCGTTCTGAAACAGCCCCGTCGACGGTATGAAACCTGCAAGAAAAGAACCGTGATAATCGTCACAAGAATATGTTACCTCTGTACTTGGGGTCTGTAGCAATGTGATGAACCATCCCGCCGCCGTGCTGCAACGTGCGCGTGACTTTGAAGAGTTTCAGCATCGGAACCAAAAACACCATCAGGACTTTTGTGCCAAATTTCTCGTTCCGCGAGAAACTCGTCGATGGGATAAAACCTGCCAGAATACAAAATTGCATTGCAAAGAAGCAAAAGAAGCAAAAGACGCAATAAAGCATAGCAAAAATAAAAAAGCAAGAGGTATTTTATTTGAAATTGTGATGTTTTAAAGATAGTTTTTTGGGTAAAAGATAAAAGTAATTTTGTTTTGTTTTTTGTATTATTCATTTTTCCAGATGATTTCAGCCGAAATAAATAACAGAGGTGACAGATGTGAAAATGAGCAGATGGAAGGTGGATGATGAGGTTACTTAACCCCTTAACTACGGGAACCGAGTGGGTTGTGTACAAAGTCTATGGAGATTTTAGGATCTCAAAGGGAACGGGTTAACAAGAAAAGTAAGGGTTTGAAAAGAGGAGATACACCGAAGTCTAGGTTCAGGGGACAAGCAAGGCACATGTCCAATTTGATTGTATTTCGATATGATTTATTTTTGTCAATTATACTTAACAAAAGCAGCAATAACAAAACATTCAGATGCAAATGTTAACTAGATGGATCTTCGACTGCGCGCAGTCGAAAATGATGCCTCCGCCAAAGCGTGATTTATATCAAGCCCAAAAATCAACATGCACTGAATTAATTCTTCAACTCAATTTTAATAGTTAAAATTACAAGATACAAATACAATGAAGGTACCAAGTTCGATGGGTTTTTTTAAACTGGTTTTTGAGATATTGCAATTAATAACGGCATAACGAGTCATGTGACCTTGACCTTATGACCCCAAAATCTGATGGCTACAATGGCTTCCTGTGATACATTCAGGTACCAAGTTTGATTGAAATATGACATTCAGTTCTTGAGATTTTGCAATTACAAGCTAATTTAGCATATATATTGTGCCCTGTGCCCTGTGACCTTTGACCGCATGACCCCAAAATCTAACCAGTTATTAGTCACCTCAAGATACATACATGTACCAAGTATGGTGCAAATCCATCAATCACTTCTTAAGAAAATGCGATCAAAGCTCTGTTTTTGCATATATACTGAGCCCTGTGACCTTTGACCTCATGACCCCAAAATCTAATCAGATCACTGGTGCCTCAAGATACATATGTACTTGGACTAAGTTTGGTGAGAATCCGTCAATCGGTTCTTGAGATAATGCGATCACAATCTATTTTTGCATATGTAATGAGCCCTGTGACCTTTGACCTCATGACCCCAAAATCTAATCAGATCATTGGCACCCCAGGATCCATACATGAACCAAGTTTGGTGAGAATCCGTCAATCGGTTCTTGAGATAACGCGATCACAAGCTATTTTTGCATATATAATGAGCCCTGTGACCTTTGACCTTTGACCTCATGACACCAAAATCTAATCAGTTCATTGGCCCCCCAAGATACATACTTGGACTAAGTTTGGTGAGAATCTGTCAATCGTTTCTTGAGATAACGCGATTACTAGCTATTTTTGCATATATAATGAGCCCTGTGACCTTTGACCTCATGACCCCAAAATCTAATCAGATCATTGGCACCCCAGGATACATACATGAACCAAGTTTGGTGAGAATCCGTCAATCGGTTCTTGAGATAACGCGATCACTTCGTTACGGAGGCATAAAAATAAACATGACAATCTCAAACAACGTTTTGCAGAACAAATCAAGAGTGAATGAAGGGTAGAGAGTAGAATAGATGCATATGAAATTTTGTGGAAAACAAGGAGAAAATTAGCAGCAAGGAGAGTGCAAAGATTGCAGAAAGCGATATTTACTCATTTAATAAAGTGCAGCCATTTTTTTTTTGCGCATTTATTTTGCAATATTTTTTTTTTTTACAAATAAGGGCTCAAATAAAAATGTATGCTCCTTTTCTGCGAACATGTCACTTATGATGCAATAGGCATGTATGTATATCAAAGTTCAATCAAGGAACAAGGAAATTTTAACCACTTTTTAAAACCAAATACCAAACTTAATTTTGTCATCAAAAGAAAAAGTCAAGTCAATTTAAATCATGAATGCCATGCCTACCTGGGCAAAGTGAATTTGACGTTATGTTAGTTCCTTCCAGTCGCTTGGCGAGCTCGATGGAGAACACAACGTTGGCAAGCTTAGAGTTCTTGTAGGCCAAAATCCCATCAACGTACGTTCCCGGTTTCTCCAACATCAGATTATCAAAGTCCAGATGGGCCGGGGGTCCTGAGTTAAAAAATAAACAGAAATATTAAGACATATTAATATACCTTGTTAAAAAGCACCTCAAGTTCTGCGGTACTACTGCAGTAGTTCTGCAGTAGTACCGCAGTATATATGTGGTAATTGAAGTACCCATGGTATTGTACTGCAGTAGAACCGCAGTATTTGTACTGCAGTAGTACCGCAGTACTTGTATTAAAAAATACAATGAGTACAAGTACTACGGTTCTACTGAGCTGGTACTTATACTGCAATCGTTCCGCAGTACTTTTTTTTACAATGGTATGCATGTATTGTTAAAACTTGTGTACGTATTGTTTAGACATTAAGACAGTATTTTAGACTTTTTAAACACCATAGTCCCTTGTCTATTAAAGGACCTAAAGAATACAACGTACTTTGGCACTTATTCCATAGTTGATGACTTGTAAAATAGGTCTGCCGAAAAAAAAATCCATGAAAATAAACACAGTGGTGATTTAAGACTAATTTTCTGATGCCAAATCTCATTTAGCAGCCAGTTTACGCCCCACCCACATTTAGGGTCCAGAATCGGCAGCGTGATTGACATGGGATTGACAATTCATTGGCTTACGTCATGACGCGTCATCTACAGAATTTAGTTCATTAGTCCGTACTTTAAGATGACGTCACATTTTGGCGATTTAAAAGGGGCGTTCCCAGGACAATTAGATATATACTAATTACCCCAAAATTGATTTATTTCATGAGAAATGACTGCCAAATTCTTTTTCTTCAGGAAATATTACATATAGAGAGCCGAATTGTGAAAATTAGGCCATCTAGACGCTATAGGTCCTTTAAGGCCAACCAAAACTTTAAAATTGTCTATGAAAGTCTACAATAAAATTTTTCTTTAAAAGACCAAGTAAGAAGTACTGTATAGTAAAACCTGACTTAATAAACAATCTTTTACATATGCTGGGCACTAGCACTTGCCCTATTGCCCGCGCGGCGAGTAAAAATTGATGTCGAGCAAGTAAAAGTTTGCTTGCCCGAACAGGCAAATACAAAATTGTTCATCTACAAACAACATAATTTCATGTGTGTAATCTCATCTAGAGGAAAGAGGGCAAGTAATTTATAGATCAGATCAAGTAAAAATTGAAAATATATGATTTTACTTGCTTTAACGGGCCAGTACAGAAAAAGTTATTGTGGAGACTTGACATGATTATGATAAACATTGTCTTTATGGAAACGTTGGCAAGCCCTGAGTTCTTGTAGGCTAACATTCCATCTAATGATCCTATTTTTTTTTTTTTACATCAGATAAAGAAGTCTAGGTCCTGCTGTAAAGAGTGATTTTTTGCAAACAAACATTATACTTAATGGTTGTGCTTCGTATTTCCTGGGTGTTTAAAACTGCTTCAAAGTTTAAACTACTTCAAGGTTTCATATACTATTGGCATGTTTGGGAATTTGTATTTTTATTTTATTTTTTTGCGCCTAGGGGTAATAACACAGGCTCAAACCTGCTCTAGCGACCACCTGTATATTATAAAGACCACATGTCTATAAAGACCACCCGTCTATAAAGACCACATGTCTATAAAGACCACCCGTCTATAAAGACCACGTGTCTAGAAAGACCACCCGTCTATAAAGACCACATGTCTATAAAGACCAACATTCTTGATTCCCTTAAAAGCAGATTGCATGTAAATGGCCCTGTCTATAGAGACCACCTGCCTATAAAGACCACTTGTTATGTCTCCATTGAGTGGCCTTTATAGACAGGTTTCACTGTAATACATTTGTATCATTTTAATGACATATTTAATTTTAATTAAAATTCATGCAGAGATTATCTTCTGCCTTGAGACTATAACCACACTATCAGGTTAATCATTTACATACTATCTGGTCTGGTACACAAGGATGTATGCTGAACAAACTGTAAACTGTATAGCATTCCTCCACTATAGACAATAGTCTGTGTATGGGGGTTCAGTCCTAATTGGGTTACACTGCTTTTACATCGCCTACTTTTATATCGAATGTAAGCAAGCCGGCCATCAAGTAGTTGTGTTTTCTTAGATAAGATAATTTGACATGATAGACTCATTAAATATATGCGCCACAGATACTGTGGCTCTATAGGCTTTGTGTGCATGCATGCAGACATAGTATAGAGTTGAATCAGTGCAAATTTGGGTAATTTGGGTAAAAAGGGTAACCACGTACATGTATAAGAAATTGTTAATGTTTTTCTTTGTTTGGGACTGCCTGATCCTGATTTTTGGCTGACAAATTTTGAAAGGTCTTAGCTAGAGCCAGCAAGAAAAAAAATAACATGCTCTCTGTTTTTCTTTATTTTTGCTATTTTTACACTTTTGTTGTTTTTTGCTGTTTGACTCGATTATAGTGGTGGTCCATACAGCCACTGTATTTATAATACATTGTACCATATGTTTCAATAGAAATGGGTTTAATATCATGTCTACAGTACTTGAAAACAAACAAGCTTTTGTTTAACCTTTCTACCCTTCCAATGCAGGCTCATTGTGCTCGGTATACACTATGTTTGCTTACTGACTCAACGTAGTGTGTATACTCACAGACTGAATCAGAGAGTACAGCTAACCTTTGACCCTACAATGTATGGCTGAAAGGGACATTGGTGTCTAAGACTCAAAATACAGTCAAACCTGTATTAGTGGCCACCTGCCTATAGCAGCTAGCCAACCTGCCTATAGTGGCTACCAAACGTTTCCCCATGTAGAGGAAAACAATGATATAGAATCTGCCTATATAGAGGTCACCTGTCTACAGTGGCCACTTTTCTTTTGAATCTATGTTGTTTTTCAATCCTTCTGTGTATTTTCACCAGATTTATGATACTACATCATGGCTAATGGATTCCAAAGAACTAACCAATATAACAAATAGACTTTAATTATTATACACCAAAGTTAGTGAGGTAATAATAATAAGGTACATAATTGGCTCAAAACTCCTGAAAAAAATTCCAGACTAAGAATTTTCCGCCAATAATACGTGATAGTGAGAACCTTGAGGTTATGGAGCGCCTGATATAAACAGTAAAATATCTACGTGCTATTATTACCAAGGTCATAGGATACCAGGCTGACCATCTTGTGCACCAACTGCACTCCCTAGGAAGCATTTCTACCCAGCTCTTCATGGGCATTGTTAAGATCATTCATACAAAGGCTTTCACCTCCTAATGAGTCCCCATTTAATACACTTTGATAGTCTAGAGTGTAGTGAAAGTGGGTAAGTTGTCTTGCTGAAGAACAAACACTATCGGCATATACACTGGCTACTAATTTGGGATCCTATCAAAGGAAAGCATACTCTCAACCAATGTCCAACCCGCTTACCTCGTTTGCCTCCCGATGAGTCAGGATCGTGGACCATAGAAGCAGTGTGTACAATTCTAGCCTCCCCACACTGAGCGGCTGTTTGCTTGAGTATGTCCAATAGCAGATGGGTCAACAGAAAGTGACCTGAAAATAAGAATGGATAAAACTTAAAATTCAAGTGTTTAAACGTTCAAAAGAAAGACAACAGTTGACAAGTTTGTGATCACCCTTTCCCCGACGATGAGATGGGGTCGATGATCATGGAAGAAGTGGATACAATTCTGTCGTCCCCAAACTGAGCTGCTGTTTTATTGAGTATGTCCAATAGCAGATGGTTTAATAAGAAGAACCATGGAAAACAGAACAAAGCAAACAGAAAAACCAGTAAAGCAGAGTGTAAGACAACAAATTGCAAGTTTCTTATCTCTCTTTGTCTTTTCTGTGGAGTCAGGATTGTGGACAATGGAAACGTTCCCAGAGACAGTGCTTAAAAATTGGCACAGGTCAGCAGGCCCGGGCCACTAGAAATATGCGTTGGGCCACCAAATTTGATTGATCCTAAATTGTACTGGCCTGAAGAATGTATGATGTTTTTTCTTTGTTTGGGAAAACTGGATTTAGGTTTAGGGCAACTACAATAGAATGAAAAAATCTTGTTTTTACTTGCCCTGTTGCCCGACTGGGCCACAAGGCAAAAACGTTTATTTCTAGCGTAGCAGTATGATTTGACATACCCAAATGGTTGACTCCCATCGTCATCTCAAAGCCATCCTCCGTCTCGCTTCTCTCCTTGACAGAGAAGCCAGTCGTGAGGCCTGCATTGTTGCAAAGGATGTTCAGCGGTTTCCCTAGCGATCGGAATGCATCCGCAAACTCCCTCACGGACCTGAGAGAACCCAAATCAAGCTGAATAGAAATATAAAGAAAATATGATAACCTTTGTAATCATCTCAATAAAAACTTCACAATTTTGTTTTGAGAGATAAGTGAGTTGTAAGGCCTGCATTGCAGCAAAGGATTTGGATGGGTTTCCCCAGCGATCGGAACGCATCCGCAAACTCCCTCACGGACCTGAGAGAGCCCAAATCAAGCTGAATTTAAAAAAAAGAAATATGAAAATCTTTGTAACCATCAGCATCTCAATACAAAACTCTACAATTTCATTTTGCAAGATAACAATAGTTGTAAGGTCTGCATTGTTGCAAAGGATGTGGAAGGGTTTCCCCCAGCAATCGGAACTGACAGAACACATCTGCAAACTCCCTCATAGATCTCAGTGATCCCCAATCAAGCTGGAGCAAAACAAATTACAAGACAAGTTTTGACTCTGTCCTTATACAGGGTGGCCCAGAAAAAATGGAACGGGGCACTTCCCAAAATAAAGTACCAAACTATTCATGTCCATCAGGTAGGGTGTCTTTTCCAATGAAAAACGATACGGGTCAAGAACAGTAATTTTGGTGGTGTAGTTTTTGTTTTAGGACGCTGTGAGTGAGACCATGTCAGGTGCAAATTTGTGTCAATTTTTACCTAGTCAGGGCCAGTAAAACCGCACTCACTGCCCGTAATACCATGCCCATTATCTCGGCACACGGCTGAGTGCACACTGTCAATGGCGCGCTGTGTTGTAAGTTATGAAAGGCGGTGCGTGCGGTTTTACTGGCCCTGACTAGGACAAAAAACGGAACCTGACATGGCACTCACAGCGCCCTAGAACAAAAACTACTCAACCAAAATGACTGTTCTTGGTATCGTTTTTCATTGGAAAAGACACCCTATCCGATGGACATAATAATTGTGTTACTGTATTTTGGGAAGTGCCCCGTTCCATTTTTTTGGGGCCACCCTGTATATAAAGTCTATGGGGATTCCAGAATCTTGAAGGGAACAGGTAATCATCAAATGTATTTATTACTGGAAAGTTATATTAATTTTCCAGATAAGTGGTTCCACTGCCTTTCCTGAATTAAGGAATGTAAATGAACAAATGTTAACAAATGTTGCACTGTCTCCTTTTTTGTGCATACGTTCTTGCTTCTATGACTTTATTAAGTTTGGACACTTACCTTCATGAAGGACACTTTAGCTCCAGGCACTTTCTTCTCCACCTCAGCCACAGCTTTCTGAGCCTTCTCCTCGCTCCGGCAAGCCATGATTACCTCATAACCATCCCGAGCAAATTTCTCAGCAGCCACGAGACCGATGCCTGTGTTTGCCCCCGTTATGAGGACTAACTTTTGTCCTGGAGAAACGTCCCCAGATGCAGCAGGTTCAGCTATGGAAAAAAGACAAGGGGACAGTATTACACCTCTTACAGATTTAATTAATAAGCATTTGAAAAACCTTTAAACTATTCCAGACTCTACACACAGAGTCCACCTCTTAGCAATGTCTTGCCAATTTTGCACCTCCTCCATTACTGTATACTCACCCAATGTGAATAAATTATACAAGAAATGCATAAATAATGCAATCTTTAATAATAATGGCAAATGTACCCAATATACAAGGTTTTACCTTTAGGGACTTCTGCAGATGCTGCCGGTGCTTTGGCATTTTCTGATTTTCCATCTCCTTGAGATGCCTGCTCTTCTTTCTCTGGTACCTTCTCCCCTGCACTGGCTCCTGGACTTGGACTTGGACTCGTCTGTGGCTCTGCCGTGTCTGGACTAGGACTTTGAGAATCTTCAGCCTTGGTCTCTGCTGGTGGGCTACTCTCTTCTGCCTTTGCAGGAATCCCTTCTGCTTCTGCTCCCATGCTAGGTCCTGTTCCAGTTTCAGGATCTGCGTTTGTTGCATTTGGATCCTCTTTTGGACTGTCCTCTGCCTTCTCCGGAGATGCTGCTTCAGCTTGAGTTCCAGGTCCTGTTTCACTTACCGGAGCTGGCGGTGTTGGACTTGGATCTTCTTCCTTTGGACTGTCCTCTGCCTTCTCCGCGGATGCTGCTTCAGATTGAGTTCCAGGTCCTGTTTCACTTACAGGAGCTGGCGGTGTTGGACTTGGATCTTCTTCCTTTGGACTGTCCTCTGCCTTCTCCAGAGATGCTGCTTCAGCTTGAGGTCCAGGTCCTGTTTCACTTACAGGAGCTGGCGGTGTTGGACTTGGATCTTCTTCCTTTGGACTGTCCTCTGCCTTCTCCGCGGATGCTGCTTCAGCTTGAGTTCCAGGTCCTGTTTCACTTACAGGAGCTGGCGGTGTTGGACTTGGATCATCTTCCTTTGGACTGTCCTCTGATTTCTCTGGAACCCTTCCTTCTGTTTCAGCTTCAAGGTTGGCCTCAGGGACATTTTCATCCTCTTTTGGACCCGATGCAGGCTCTTCCTTCACCTTCTCATCTTCTGCTGCAGGGCTAGGACCCTCCCCTGTGGAAGAGGCATCTTCTGTTCCTGTTGGACTTGGGCTAGGCTCTGCATGGTCTTGATCCTGGCTTGGTTCTGATGCCTCATCCTGTTGGGGCTGCGCCTCTTCCTCTGGAGGACTAGGATCTGCTTCTTTGGTCTGTTCCTGTTCTTGCACATCTGGTACAGGAGCCTCTTGGGCCTGTTCCGTTACTTCTGCAGGACTAGGCTCCACCTCTTTGGTCTGCTCCGGTTCTGTTACATCAGATCCAGGACCCTCCTGAGGTGCATCCGGAGTTGCTTTGGCTGGATCACTATCGCCTTGCTCGTTGCTTTCAGCAGCTGCCTTGTTTGATACCTCTTGTTCAGACATTGTCTTGGCTTTGCTCCTTAATTCTGCTAGCTGTAGTGTGGATTAAGGATGAAATAAAAGAGAACAAAATATATTTATGCAAATTGTTATGGATCATGAAATCATATAAACAAATTTTAAAATATTGTCAAAGTAAAATTACAAACTAAATTCAATTTTGTTTATATAATTATAAGATAATTTGTTATTGCAATTGAAATTGCCATCATGTCCCAGACAGGCATGTGAGTGGGGTAAGAAGAAAAAAAGAGGAAAGTCGCAGCATATTTGCACAAGTGTGCGGGAAGTGCACATTGCAAGCACAGAGTCCATTGCGGCTGGGGTCCAGGCCTTGACGTTTTTGAGTATTAAATGCATTCTCGACCCATTTTTCATAATTCTTCCAAAATTACTAGACCTTTTGGTCAGATTTACGTTTAAATGTTGTCTCTAGATACATTTAATAAAGTAAAGTAAAAATAAAAAAATAAATAAAAAAAATTTTAAAATCTTTTTTTTTTACAATAAAATCGCGGAATTCCGCGATTTTATATTTCAAAAACGCGGAATTCCGCGGAAACGAGGAAGTCTCACATGCCTGCACAGAACTAGTAAAACAATTAATTGACATTGGACACAGGTCTACAAATTATCCACATTTCAATTCTTATCTGTTGTCAATTGTATGACGCACCTCATGACCCCCGGGAATAGTGCGTCATGGTTGGGTCATTTACCACAGCATTTTGACGCAGATACCGTCAAGGCAACCCTTGGTCCGTCACATCATGACGAAAGGGGTCGTCATTGTCAGTCAGTTTACCCGTCATGGTTCGTCAAAATCAAGAGATGGTGCGTCACAAAAGTGATTGTATGTACCGTCAATGTTGTAGTTGAATGGTCCGTCAAAATTTTGACACAGGAGTGCGTCATGGTATACCAAAATCCGACTCACATAGGACCAATGACGCACCATTCCCGGGGGTCATGAGGTGCGTCATACAATTGATAAGTGTATAATATCTCTAATATTCTGTATTTTTCATTTTGATAGACAATTTGGGAAATGCTCTGGTTATGATTTAGTTTAAATTACAATAATGAATATTGATTAAGCTTAATATTGATGGAATTAAAGTGACACAGGTAAAGTGTCTAACTCCACGAAAAATACTTGGAGCTTCCTCGTTTCTCTTCTGCCGTGTTGTTTAGCTTATGGTAAGAGAAGAATAAAATAGGGTTCGGTTTTTTCAAATGTCCCTTTAGTATGAAGATAATTATCATTGAAAATCATTATTTCAAAAACGTTAGCTAACGGTTTTGATAAAAAGTACAATTGTCGTCGCTGAACAAGTCCTGCCAGCGCGCGTGAGAAATTTTCCCGACCCACTGAACTTTGAGCCTAGCGTGCGCAAATTCCATGAATTCCGTACCGGCTGTAGCTGTATACACGGGTGCGGATATCGTCAAGATCAAACGGATGATTTTTACTGCAACAAATCTACAACAGACCATCAGTATTCGGTGATAAAATATGAACTCAATATTCGTTTTTTCACTAGGTAAACAGTGTTCGTTTTCTTTCAAACTTTCACAAATCTTTCAATTCTATTTTACAATGATATTGATATAGGATTGAAGTCTCAAATGTCAGTTTGCGCAATATCTGACACTTTACACAGATCACTTTAACCTTAGTTTTACATTTAATTGCAGTCCTTTTAAAAGTTGTACGACAGTAAAAAGACTCAATTAAATTCAAGAGGCCATGAAAACGATATATTTGTCGATATACACCACCACCACCACCACCACCACCACCACCACCACCACCACCATCACCACCACCACCACCACCACCACCACCACCACCACCACCACCACCACCACCACCACACCACCACCACCACCACCACCACCACCACCACCACCACCACCACACCACCACCACCACCACCACCACCACCACCACCACCACCACCACCACCACCACCACCACCACCACCACCAACACCACCACCAACACCACCACAAACACCACCACCACCACCACCACCACAAACACCACCACCACCAACACCACCACCACCCCCACCACCACCACCACCACCACCACCACCATGACCACCACCGTCATCATCATCACAACCGGCATCATCAACATCAGCAGGAGCAGGGAGTAAGTCGTTACTGTTAATGTTAGTACTATTAGTAAATTGTTACTACATTCACAATGTCAGATTATCAATCTCTCGATTTATTGTTTAGCTAACAAAGTTAGACCTACGGCTACACAATTATTGTTTAACACTAGATTCTAACTAATTAACTCACATTAAATCCTTCTGTAATGATGTATGTTGTTATTCTCCTGCTGTTTCTTGAAAAGAAACGACGTGTTGCACGGTTTTACGAATTTCGCAATCCAATGGTAATGCCTGCTGCATGCAAACTCGAAGCAGCCAAGATTCTAGCTAGCGTACGGCACTCCCACTTAGCTGGTACCACGGGTCTCGAGCACTGTAGAGTTCAGTGGTCTCGAACCGCTCAAATGACACCTTGCCAGCGCCAGCCGCTTGCTTGCAAAGTTCTATGCACCGCCCCTTCATGTGAATTTTTTCCTACCCACAGCACACGATATAGATTTCGATCAAGGCTTTTGAACTTTATTTTCATCGCTACACATCATCACAATACAAATTTGAAAAAGAAAAAGAAAATACTAAATACAAGGAAGGAAAAAAAACATTATTCGACTTAAACATATATACATATTTTGTGCTTGTATTCACGATGCGCTATATCATTTTCTTTGTTCATTAAAGGGGTAGTTTAGTTTTGGTAGAGAGGGCGCTGCACATCACAATTATTTTGTGAGGTAATGAAAAACGGAGTGTCGAATTTGAGAGAACATGCAATTTTAATGGCAGAATAAACTTTATTTGGTCAAAATCGACCCAGAAACGGCTGAAATATCAATAAATATATCTGATCTTATAATTATTTGGGGCCCAAATAATTAGATGATTTTTTCCAAAAATTAAAAAAATGCTTGCACTTTTTCAAAAATGTTTAAAAGCGTTTTTTAAATAGTTGTTGATGATCTCTCTATCTAATAATTATTTCAATAAAACATCACATGCATATTTTTGTATGAAAAATGGTTGAAACCAATGCCTTTTTAGAAAGCGCCCTCTTGTGTTTTAATGGCTCTTTTTGAATGATAACAGGCTTTTTACTTAGTCGTTTGTAATTTTGTATACCTTTCGAGCATGGTATAACTATTAGTTTATAATGTTACTGTCCAGGTTTGGTTACTAAAGTTCTATACCCCTTTATAAACATTTTTATACCACAAGAAAATACAAATTTATACATAATAGCTGTGAAACATATTTATTTTATTTTATTTTGTTTTTTATATTTATTCATTTTTTCTTCTATGCTATTTATGTATTCGTTTGATTTCAGTAGGTTTACTCTAATGCTCTGTTGGTGGTCATATCCGGTTCAGTGGCGGTTTTCTACAGAAGCCCTATAACAAAATACAAACAAAGATGTATATATATATTTTTTTAAATAGTAACGAAAGGTGACAGTACCAGTAATCATATAAATCAGGAAACTGTTGCAGGAGTTTCTACGGTGGGAGCACCTTGAAGGCAGGCCTTGCAAGGGGGCCCAGTCCAGTCCAGTTTCACCTGGCCTGCTTACATTTATGTGCCCGGCTATTTAAATTAAAATGTAATATTTATTTAAAGGGACCTATAGTAGTAGCATTATCTAAATCCACAAAACTTACTTAGAACTCTAGTCACATTCTCTCAATTGTTGTATTAATTTTGTATTACAACAGAAGCAAGGAGCGGGTTTTTTTTAATCTCACAGTTCGTTAAAAAGATATTAACAATTAAAGTGTTTGGATTGTTTTATTATCCACTGGAAAGTTATAACTGTGTACAAACTCATTGCAATGAGCCGTTAGCAAATATGAGGCTTAATTTTCGTTCAATTTTTACTCTGCCATAAAAAAATGTTTTTACACCAGTTGACATAATTATCAGATCACGACTAATATATATTTGATCAACCATTCACATCACTTTTTACACTTGTCAACGAAGTTAGATCCCTTTAATTTCCAAGTGACATGATTTTGCTGATTTGATTATTTTATCCATGACAAACAGGATTCTGTCTTTGGGATGGGGCAGTATGAAAGCGGGTAAAACAAATAGTTGCGCCCCGGGCCCCAGCCCCCGCCCCCCCCCCCCCCCCCCCCCCCGCCCACCGCCCACCTGCCCGGCACAAACTTAACCCAGCTGTATAGTAAATTCGTGTTTTCTATTATCATTCTGACATGATTAGTTTCCCTACATGGAGATTTGAGATGGGCAAGAATTACATTCTTTCTTTTGTCATAATTAATATTTATGTCATTGTTTTTTTTTTTTCTTTCTTTTCTTGGAAATAAAATAAATAAATAAATAAATCATGAATAAATTACCTCTCATTGTTTCTTCAATAACATAACACTCTCTCGGACCAACATCCAGTTAAAACTCCTATGGATTATTCAAGAGGATTAAACTATCAAGTAGCAAGTTAATAAGTAATGTTTCAAAATCATTTTGCGACGGGAAAACCATGGGTCACTATTTTTTATGGACTGATACTTTACTCTATGATATCAAAGACACTACAAGGGGAAGACTGGACACTGCGCCGGTTTTGTACAGCGATCGATGAAACGCTGAATTTCGTACATGGGGAAGGGCGCCCCTAGCGTTGGGTAGGTAAACTTCTTGTTGTTTTCGCGCGTAGCCATTGAAAACACAATAGGGAACTGGTAGTGAAGTATCAAATTCCTTCTTATTTTTGCTTTTTTATCTCAAAATGTACACCAAATATTAAAAGGAGTTTGTTTCTAAGTTTGTCTGTTTACAGGTGAAAATTTCCAAGAAATATTTAATAGTAGACATGCAGAATCAAGTCAACATTCACGTATACAAGTTTCTTTGCTTGCTGTTAAAAAGAACTCATGTACATCATCAGGATTGTTGCTGTTACCTGTGTCATGGTTTGAAATCAAAATAGTAACATCTATTTAAATACCTCTTTTCTCTTTATATGAAGAATTGTTGTTAACAAGAGTGTCACATCTGAAACACAAGCATTTTGTTAACTGTCACATCGGAAATGCGATGCCTCAAACAATAGGGTAGACCTACACTCTTACAGCTAGAATTTGGGTGGAAGCAAGGGTATGGCCGTACGGCAGCTGGAGGGGGGGGGGGGGGGGGGGGGTCCCCTAGAAATCTGTTGTTTTGTTTTTGGTGTTTTTTTTGTAATAGTTAGTGTGCCACAGCATTTCTAGTTCTGAATTTAAAATCTCCATGTGGGAAAGCTGCCAGAAAGCTGGTCATGTTATTGTAGACACATACACACACAAACACATGACACATCAACATACATACATGTAGGCCTATAAACATACAAACACATACACATACTATCACACATACATACACAAATGTATACAAACACACACACAAATGCACAGACATACAAACACGCATACATAATTATACACACACACCAACAAAATAAACGATGCAATGAGATCTCAGTTTGATCTAAATTTTAATTACACCTTAAATTAAATAACTGCCTTTGTTACCTGGTAACAACACTCAGGAACAACAATAGTACCATTCTCCCTCGGGCCGATGGCCCTCGGGAGAACAGTACTATTTGATGTTCCTTCGATGCGAATAGTTTTAGCTAGATCCTCGAGTGTCATTGTATATTTGTATATTATATAATGGCAAGGATTCATAAAATGTTCTGTTGATTAACTATATATATGGTCATTTTCACAATCAATAGTATAAAAAGTGGTACAAAGGGTTATATTTTAGAATTGATAATTTGAAAATTCTTCAAAAAAGTTTCTTGGTATTGAAATTTTATGGAATACGTTTTGGAGCTTAATCTTATTCTGTTTTCATTCACCATGGATACATAATTGTTCGAAATAGCCCATTATATGATGCATCAAAACTGTTCAACATTCTACCTATTCATTTACGAATTATACACGACGTTAAGATATTTAAAAAGGAAATAATGAAGCTAACCATACTAGATTTATAATTCATGTGCATATTAGCTGTTCAATGATTGTTATACTCATGTGGGCCATTCTTTGAAAAGTGAAACTTTTTCGGAAAAATTGAAGTTTTATTTTTCTGTAGTTTTGTTCCATTTTTAGAATGATCCATGTGTAAAGTTTCATGAAATACATGATTTGAAGTTTAAAATGAAACTTTTTTACTCATTTGCATAAATTTACATATTTCAATATTTTTCTAATAATCATAATTCAGAAAATAATCAAGATATCAAAAGGATAATTAGCAAGCTCATTCTTCTCACTTTCCTGTACAGGTTGATACCAACTTTGTAAAAATTCAACCTTTCATTCTTTTCTAAACCTGATATTATAAAATTCCCATTTTTCCATTCATATTGTACATGTCACACGCGTGACCAACCCAAAATGTCACACACGTGACCAGACGTTGCCACATAATTAAGTACTATAAAACACAACGGTTTGATA